>JASANG010003514.1:0-140508 GCA_030248215.1 Enoplolaimus lenunculus
CGCTTATTAGATGAAGTTTGAAGTCTTTTTTGGACTAAACGTATTACGCCCTAGCGAAGGCATTAAAATTGTCTAATTTGGTGCACACGTTTCCCGTAAATCCGTTGGGGAGAAGGCACAATGTGCCATGTGGGCGGGTTTTCCAAAGGCAGGATTTTCGTTATTGGCAAAAAGGTATAGTTTCAGAGGGGTTATACACTTTTGCTAGAGCTGTTACTTTTATTCTGGGCTAAAGGTGTGGTTTTAGCATGTTGTCGATACACC
This sequence comes from Enoplolaimus lenunculus, assembly GCA_030248215.1. Lineage (NCBI taxonomy): Eukaryota > Metazoa > Nematoda > Enoplea > Enoplida > Thoracostomopsidae > Enoplolaimus > Enoplolaimus lenunculus. Next base: position 265 of record JASANG010003514.1, read on the forward strand.
CAGTCGAAAGGTGCACGCTGTAATATGTGTAATCTTAGTCTCAAGTTGATTGTGAGATAGCCGTGGAACCGCAGCCGACCTCAACTGTTCCCCGGGTTATGTGAGTGTTCTTGTGCATCCCTTCCATCGAAGGTCGGGTTTCGAAATAGTGTGAGTAAATGTTTTTCTCAAGAAAATTTTTCCGGTAATTGAAGAAGAAACCGGTCATGGGAGGGTTAGGCGCCTTACATAAGATGCTGGGAGCTTGTCGAGCTTTGGACCATGTGCTCAATTCGAGCAAATGGCGTCCAGTTGGGGGTAGAGAACAAAGCTTAGATAGCACAATGGAAATTTTTCATTGTGCCACAGAATTTGTGAGTTATGGGCGAAAAACCTTGGAGGGACTCGTTAGTGGACGCTCAACAAACTCCCAACAAGTTCACGACACGTACATAGCATAGTTAAAACTGAGGTATGTACGTACGATTACATTCAGAGTAATTATAGGCTGCCCAGAGTTTATTTAAAGAGGGCAGCCTGCTTGGTATAGTTGCAATAATCGATTAATATAGCTTAAAGTTTGGTGGACGAAAGCCATAGCTGCTTGAATTTTGCCTAAACCTGAAGCAGCTAGTTTTAGAATTACGAATACTGAATTTAAAACACCAGTATATAGAGTAGGTGTGCGAAATCTAGACCTCTCGGAGTCTTGCCTAGTCCTGTGCGAGAGGTCCCCAAACTTAAATAACTTAAATTAAATTATTACTTATAAACCAAAACTTCTTGAGGAAAAGTTGCAGGCACACAGTTGCATCATTAAGGTGGGGGGGGGGTGATCTAGCGTTGGCTACTTGTCAAAATTGGTCGAGCAATTTAACAGTTTAAAGATTGCCTGTAAGGCAAGTTAATTTAAGAAATTCAATTAAGGAACAACAGAAAACAGAAAGATTCCACGGAGTAGCCCCCAAGTGTTACGGGTACGATCAACGGGTATCCCTGCGGACGAATCCGAGATGATACTCTCACGGGTGTTCGTGGCCGTGGATCTGCCAAAGTAAGCTACTTGCCTAGAGGATGACGGTCCCCCGGCGTGATATCAGGTTTTGAGAGTCACAAAATCCCGACATCGTCATACGCCTAGGCCTACCTATGCTCTAAGCTCTAACGAACCCCCGAGTGCGTGTAAGTGGACCGCACCAGTAACAGTTAGCTTTTTCTCCGTGGATTTTAGTACAACTGTGTGCCCTCAACATTTTCTCATGGTTAAACTTAGTGACACTTGGTCCTAGGTATGGTTTAAACTTTAGTCTTATTCCTAGAAATTGGTTGGTTCAACAGGGTTTTGCTTTACTTGGTCATAGACCGTTTTTGACAGAAAGGCGGATCGATCCTAGCCTTTGAGGTTTTCATTGATTTTACTTGCCACTGATTCGAACCAGGGCTGTTATTCATTTGTCGAGACTCTGATGGTCAGGAATTTTTCACGTTCACGCAAAAGTTTGAGCCTCTTTTAATTCTAAGTTTTATCTAAATTTTAGCCATGGCCTTTAGGCCAGGAATCAACTGAGCGCTCAAGGTTCAGGATTGAACTCGAGTTAAAGTTTTGGTTTATTATGAGTTTATACAGCTATGTACAGCGCAGACACTTTTTAATGTATACCTTATTTGATAGAATTGCACCGATGAAATTTACGTCGATTGCAGTGAATTTTGGTAGCAATCTACTGACTACTCGAAATGTTAAATAGTAATTCGCTAGAAGAAGAATTGTTGATTTGAGAATTCACCACAACTATTCTACTCTACGGCTCGTGCATTAACTAGGCCTTAATTGCTCGTCTTACCGACAGCTATGCCCTTAAGAGTCTTTGGTGTTGCCCGGCAGAATAGGTTATATCCTAGGACAGTGAGCCCGAAACACAGCTACTTATCCGCATGTATCCCTATGTATACCGATAGGCGAGTCTACATGCGAAAGTATACGCCTTATGCCTTGCTCCCCTTGTACTTGCTGTTGTGTCGGGCTCACTGTTGATTGTTTTAAATCCTTTCTGAAAAGCTGCACGTGTCAAAACCGCGAGATCTAGACAAAGGCACCGGGGCCTAAATAGTTTCACATTAGACCACGAGACTTAAACTTATTAGGTTTTTGTGGAAAAGTTTTCTATAGGTTTACTCTCTTATGCCGTGTCTGTTTCCGAGTGTAGTGCGGCTCGATAGCCTTAAGCTTAAGTTTTCACAGGCCGCACATTCAGCAGTTTGATTGTCAACTGGACGGGCCTCGCCACAAACTTAGATCATTGGGGCCTGGCTAGAATCGTCTCAAATCACAGGGTACATTGAAATTTTCTGGACGGTAGGCCTCAGCTCTTTTAGTTGCCATATCCTAAATGCTTAGCATTAGGCTGAATTGGCCTCCCTACCGTGTTGGCAATCAATCCTGCAAATATTAATGTCCATCCTGAACATACTTTAAATTTTTCTAGGATCGCTGCCTATATGGCATCACCTTGCAGGTATTTTCTGATTTAAAGATTTGCCCCCCTAAAAGTTTACACAGAATTGCTGGACCTGCGTTGTCGCCAACGCCAGGCAAAGTTTTAGATCAAAAGTTTACCCACACCCCCTTTGTGCAAACCGGAAAATCCCAGCTTGGCCCCCCCTTATTCCAAAGTTTCCTACCCCAGCGCGTAACGCGCGTACCCCCCTTTTGCTGCAGCGCCCCGAAACTCCCGTGCACACTAAGTCGCCTCCGTGTGCAGGGAGATCGGTTTGCTGTCGCGGCTCGAGCACGCGAGCGAAAACCGAAAAATATGAAACTGAACTGAATGTCCAGCCTGTGCAGCGGTCTTATATACTGTGCGGGGCTCAAAATCTAGCCAATGAGCGCGACCCGAAAACAGACATCGTAAGTTTATTTCATTGGTCGGAAATTTCTAAGTTTTGATCAGCCAATACGAAAAGAGCGCTGGATTAATTCGTAAAAGCCTGTGATTGGCTGATAAATTTTAACGCGTAGTCTACAGCCGGAAAGTTACGAGGGGACTAGCGAGGGTTACTCCTATCCAGGGTCTGAGTGCAAGGAACGAAACGATAGAAGGATAAGAAAAGTTATAACGGAATTTGTTTTCACCTCCCCCAACCTTAAAGTATAACAGCCACGTGCAGTTTTTCCTTAAAACTCCCCCTCTACTATCAGATGTAACCTCTGTACAAAATCCAATAATTATGCAATTATTCTGAAAACGGGATAGAAATATACATTGTGAAACGGTAGTGGAAAGAGGTAGGGATGTAAATGCCACAAAAATAAAAGTGCGACAATAAAAAAACGGCAGTGCAAAATATACGCATAAAAGAGAGCATATGGGTAAATACTAAACGAAACCAAAGCATACAACACATTATATGAATAAGTTTATAGGCATAGAGATCACGAAAAGTCAGAACTCTTATGCGCTAACAACAAAGCCTGATAATCATGTTGTTTTAGTACGTCCCTTAGAATCCTAACTACCATAATGAACTAACCTACACGTGTCTTACTTAGGTTGTTTCCATGCGTCCCCAGTGGAATTTCACCAACGGGCGAAAACCCTTACCCGAGCCGGGGTGTGTACTCAGTCTAATGAATTCTCATACTATGCGGTTGGCACATTTCGACCAGTTGTAACTAGATAAACAGTTATTTGCGGGCGGTTTTCAAAGTGGTTCCCCGTTCCATACGGAACAGCCAAGCTAAAAGGTTACAGTCCAGAACGCAGGAAACCAGAAAAATTGTTTAACTGGTCGCCAAGACCACTTCTTTCAAGTGTGAACATGCAAAATTCTGAACTGTCAACAGGCTATGGCTTCTTAAAATATCCGTCAGCGAACTCTAATCGGAGCAATTTTATTATCCACGGCAACATGCTAAATTTAATGGTTTCAAACTCAATGTAGACTCCAGAAAACTGAAAACTACGACTTCCGAATCTCACTGACCAAGTGCTAACAACACGAGATCTTCAAAGCCTCAATCGGCCATAACTTTTCAACTATGGGTTTGCGGGCAATGTTTGGGGTGGTTTTCTTGCTCTACTCGCCAGGCCGAATCGAATGATATGGATTTTAATCTTGTAGCTCGAAAAAGTTGAAATTGCGTTTTCAGGACCGGATCCGTAATTTGTGTGTGCATGTAAATTATCAAAATTTTCCAAATGTCCGTAACTTTTTAAGTTTTGATTTGCGGGACCTGTTTGGGGTGGTTTTCTTACTCAGCGCAATGCGCGGAATCGAACGGTACCCATATTTAAGGTGGATCGTGAAAAAGTGGCAATCGCGTTTTTCAGGATCCGATCCGTAAAAGTGTACATACACAAAATCTTTGAAATCTTTGATTGACCATAACTCCTTAAGTACTGGTTTGCGTACAGGGTTTGGGGTGGTTTTCTTAACCAGCTCGACGAGCTGAATCGATTGATACCAATTTTAGCACTCAATCCCGGAAAAGCGAAAATCGCGTTTTTGGACCCGGGATCCGTAAAGCGTGTACACGTTAGATCCCGAAAACTTCAGGGGCCCATAACTTTCAAACTGTTGGTTTCCTGATAAGGTTCGGGGTGGTTTTCTTGATCAGCTCAGCGAGCTGAGTCGGATGGTACTAATTTTGACATCCGATTCCGGAAAAGTGAAAATTGCATTTTTCGGAGCCGGGCCTCTGGACGCACACGCGCAAAATCTCGAAGTTTTAAAATGTCTATAACTTTTGACTACCGCATTACGGGCCATAAGTGGGGTGATTTTCTTAGTCAGCACGGTGCGGGCAATTGCCTCATGCCAGTCTACATGCTATATTCTGTAAAATGACAGTCGAAATTTCCTAAAAACCCAACTCGCGACCAGTATTAGTAACCTATATCCACCTTAGTTTCAAACATCCGTTCACTGTGCAGGTTCGGAGTGGCCCTCTTTCTCGGCCAAAACAGAAGGCCAAGACAACAGGTACTAAATATAGAACCCCAGGAAGCCCAAAAATGAAAAGAAATTTCAAAATTTAAGTGTCACAAAATTCAGAATTTTCACAAGATCCTGGTGTTCGACCTAAAACGGCAGCCGGGACGGCTTACTCGGCCAACCCGGTGTGCCAAACCCAAGAGCGCCAGCTCCGCACCTGAAATAAGGAAAACACAATCGCACTCCCTAAAACTCAAACATCCAAAAAACACAAGGAATCGCGGCTTACTAGAAATCCATCTATGCCTAAGAACAACCGCGTACCCCCCCACTTGTCCTTGAGCCTAGAAACACTCCTAACCCCCCAATCCTATTCTGACTACCCCTCTTAGGCTGAGGCGAGGCGTTGCTTAACTTAAAATTCAAAATTTTTGAAAATTCAAAACAACCCTCAAAACCCTGTCTTTCCTCCCCTTACGACGCGTATCTTGTTTCCTTCGTGCTGAAACTGTCCTGTCAAACTTTGCGACCACTGCGGTTTCTGCTCTGTTGGGGGCTTTGAAAACAGCCGCGTGCACCCTTCAGCGTTTCTTACAAGACTGTCGACGCAGTAAAGATTACTCGAAACAAAAGTTTTATCATACGCTTCCAGCTACAAGGGGTGTTAGTCAGGAGGGGCGTTGGTGTGTGAGAATAGGCGAATATCGGACAACTTAGGGAAACCCAGAACAGCCTCATAAATAATCACTCACACTCAGTCGTCCCTTGCCGCTTAGACCCTATGGCTCCTTTTCTGACCCTCAGGAAATCAACCCCCAATACCTATACTGTACGATCACGGTGTGTAAACACATAGGTAAATATATATGTACGCACGTGCACTTATCTAGTCAACTCAACACAATCAACCTAGCCTAGTCAAGTTCCGGTGAGTTTAGGGGTGGGTCCCCATTTCTAGTGGAGGTTGGGGCTAGGTAGAGTTGAAACTTGGATAGTCTTATCGTCGGCCGAAATCTACAAATGTTAGGCCGCAAACTTGCTCTCAAAGCCCAATTTGGTGAGACTTAGACAGTATAGCGCTAGGCAGTACCATGGAGCACTCTGCTCCTGAGAACTTTGAAAAACAAACATAGCCCATCATAACCGACTCGTCGCCCCCTCTATAGCAAACACCTCATCTAACTCGTGTACCCCTCCAATTCGGAGACTGGTGCGCTGCCCGTAACATTACGTTAGACGACCCGAAATTCGTTGCTCCCCGCCGATAATTCATAGTGCAAATATTTCAACTATTAATCCACACAACTCAGTCGTCCTGCCAACGGTGATTGCTTTCTAGTCAAAATTTTGCAAGTATTGCAATCTAGTCAAATTTGCGGAAACTCGAAAGTGGACAGCGGATGAGAAAAAGGATTGGTCGAAAATTGATCACGCTTTAGAAACTATACAAGGGTGGGTTTCACGTGAATGTACTAAAAGTCTGAAGGGACGGCTGGGTCGTGAAAGGTGCACCCTAGGGTATAACGCTAACCCCCATCGTTTTAGGCTCCAAAGAAAACACTTACTGCCGTGCGTAACGCGACGCATTCGACCCCCGACGAGTTACAAGCTCAGGACGAAAACAGGGACGAAAGAGAGTACAGCAGTGTGTGAGCCCCCCGCAGACTGAAAACATCTTACCCGGAACATTATGTATGTACAGATTAATATGTTACGCCACTCTTACGCCTAGTGATATGCAATAAATAAAACAACAAATATGAACACTAATAAGCGTAGGGGACAATACATATTCAACAGCCTAGCCAAGAAAACCAAAGGTTATTAGGCAGTTTAAATGAACTCGTTTCAAGGGCTCTACATGTGACACGTCTACCCTAATTTTTCTGCTTTGTTCGCCTTGCGGTGTTTTCCAGACAGCGCTCAGGTGAAGTTTAACAGTTTTTTGTGTTTTAACATCCGCGAGAAGCCAGTCGATATTCTAGAAACGGAATCAAGTGTCTCATAGAAATGTTGGTAAGGTATGCGTACGATTAGCTGGTCCATGGTAACGGTAACCCTGTTAGTAGTGAAAATTTACAAAAAAAAATAAGCACAATTCCTAATAACAATGCACCATACGTAAAATTTATATAAGCATTAAAATGGCAACGGTTGACACAAAATAACTGTGATGCCGTCTCTGCCAAAAGCTAAGTGGGACAAGGGCAGTTACACTGTATCATGTACCAAACGGTGAAGTTTGGGTCGACAAACAAGGCTACGTCACGTTAAAGCTCGCTTTCGACACCTTTCAAAACCCGATGTCCGCTCCCTTTTTATTAAACTCAACAGGACTTGAAAATAACTTGTTCTATTTGCGACATTCTCCTACGCAGCTGGCTTGACTTAAACTAATAAAAATTTACCACGGAGGTTGATCAGTCGAAAAAACTAAACTGTCAGCAAAGAGAAACAACATGCGAAAATCAACACAAGCATCAGTTATAGTAATAATGGCAATAGCGATAGTAATAATAACAATAATAATAATGATAAACGATAACAACAATAATAATAATAATAACAGTGACAATAGCAATGACAGAAACACATCCTCGAAATCCCCAAAACTGGGTTCTAAGTGCACGTCACGAAAGGAATAGTGTCCCTGACAATATTGGTGCCAAAGAAGTTTTCTAGTGGGTGGATCATATCTATATATTGTAACTAAAACGTACCACATACTGATTTTGGGCACCGTTACAGCACAAGTAAACATAGTTTTTAACAATTACTAGTCAGCCAGTTTTGTGCAATGCGCAAAAGTTAGCGAACACACAACAATCAAATTTTCTTTTCAGAGAACAATCACGTTTCAGTTTTTAGAAATAACTATTGTAAACAATTTAATGCTGGAATGTTGCCCAAAATACGTATGTGGAGCATTCCAGTTTTAATATATGGATAAGAGATCATTTTACCAAAGAATTAGTACGTGTAAATTTACGTATATTCTAATTCTGTAAGCTTATAGCGTGGGTTGTTAACAAAAGCATTGATATATTATACACCTTGTGAAAACAAGTGAAACCGCAGCGTTTTAAGGAAAGTTACACGTGGGTGCAACTACGGATTCTAGTTTAATACACAAAAACCCTTATCACTAATCATACACCACTCTTTAAAAAACTGCTGCTAACTGTTTAATATTAAATTCCCGAAATTCATTTTTGAAACGAAAAAAATATAAATTTATTGAAAAAACCGAGACATTTCAATGCGTAAAACACTCCTTTGCGTGCGTGGGTTCATAACAACTAAATTCCCATAGGATTTTTTGAACACCGAATACCTATCGCTTAAGCGTGACTAGGTTTAGTATACCTAAATTTACGCACACGATCGCACGGGCGCTTGCCAAGGGGGCGGCCACGGGGGCTCAGACAATATGGAAGAATTCCCCCCCCCCCAAAGAAATTTTCAACTTCGTTTCGTTAAGTTGTCGAAAAAACCCTGTATACCTAAATGAAAAATGTTTAGCCATCCTAACAAGGTGATCTGGCTACAGGCTTGCATGTTCCAAAAAATTTCGAAAGGGGGTTCTTCGGTTGCAAGCTGAAACCGATTCTAAAAGTCACTAATGCGAGATTGACGTTATAACTGGGGCAGTCGGGTCACGTTTTGTGACATGTTGATTGAACATCAACAGAAATTTCTGCTATCACTCCACATGTATGTTATTTAATTGTCTCGTGATATCATTCCGCCATATGCAAACCCAGTTATGTAGTTGGCTTAGTAACCATTGTTAAAAAGATCCTGTGATATTGAAGGACGATGTAGGAATTATCATATGATATTGAAAGACGAAACGTGACCGACTCATGATGGTAGCAGACCAAGTGAACACATAGTGTACCCCCATCACAATTTCAAAAACCCAAATCAATATTACATGACTAACTGGGTATTCGTCAATTTTCTGTTAACAATTTTTAGGAATTGTTCAAAATTACATGGAAAAAGTAATTGAAAAAGTAAATGTTCAAGAAGGCCTTATCCGTCTAATCGTTTCCCCTACAGCTAGCTATATATGTCGTAGCTTAAGTCGTAATTCAGCCCAATTCCGAATTGAGCTAGTCCAAAGCGGAATTACGATAGGGCTAGCCCAAGGCGGAATCATGCCAGATAAATCTGTGTGTTTTGTAATTGGTTACTTGATAGGAGTAATCCTGCTTGATTCCGCTTTGCGCAGTAAAACAAGTTGATAGGTAGCCAACAGGAGTCGACTACTTAGCCAATCAGAAAAAAGGTTTGCATCAACCAACCGTATTTGTTTGTGGCTATAAACTAAAAACCAATCACAAAGCGTACACTTGTTGCACATAAAAAAACACTACGTAGGTTAGTCCAAGTCGTAAATACGCCATGGGCTAGCCCAATTCGGAATTGGCCTAAATTACGACTTGGCCTACGATATATACATATATATGTATATATTTATCTATTTATATATCATATATATAGAAATATATATAAATATATGTATAAATATATATGTGTATATATTTATATGTAAATATATATAAAGAAAATTACCAACTATAGCAGAAAAATGTAATAAAGCGACAAACCTAATTGCCAGTACTTAACTGGGGCAAAGACACGCGACTGTCCCTTTAAATTTTGAATATCTGGAAATACTTACGACAACATGCTTATGAGGCACTTGTTTTAATTTCCGCCATGACAGGTGTTAATCGAATACTCTACAAATTCCAGTGAGTTGATGATAATTCAGAATAACTTGAATCACTTAGCCTGAATTAGGATTGTCAGAACTCAAAATTCTGAGTAGATTCAACTTATCATGGTACACGTAATTCGTTTGCTGAGTTTGATTAATCAACTCACTGGAATATACTGTGTAGAAAGTAAAAGTTTCCCAATCATTACTGTTTATTTTTCCAAACCTAAGCTTAGGCTTAGGCTAAGCCTTAACCTAAGCCTCAGGCAGCCTATTTTATTAAACCTAGACACGTTTTATGGGGGAAGTATACAAGTTCCTATATAAATATAGAGTGGGTTGGTATCCCAGGGTCTGTTAGGAGCGAATATGCTAGCAGGTATATTGTTAACACTAACAATGACCCATGATTACAATCAGAAACTGTTACTTAAACGATACAAATAATTGTAAGACTCACAAAATTTCAAGGTCTAATGTACACTATTCCATATTATATTAAATTCCATATTCGCACGCACAAGTTTTTGGGGCGAGAACTTGCAGCTGCAACTTTTACACGAACAAGTTTTGGACGGCATCGTTTTCTCAAAACTTACAATTGCACGGTTCAGCTGCATATTCTCGTTCCAAATAAGTGTACGTATGACTAGACCTTATACGGGAGTTTGGGAAATTTTGCCTTTTCCTTCACAGGGGGAAAGCTTATAAACCACCCCCGAACAAAATATTATTTGCTGTTATTTTCCTGTTTCAAGTATAACAACTATGGATCTACCGTACAACAGGCCCGTAGCCAGCTCACGTTGCTAGGGGGGGCTAAAAATTTTCAGGGGGGACAAGCCCCCTGGCGACCCCATGGCTACGGGCCCGCCGTACGATTTGAAACCTAAACAAACCAGAACAGCCGTACGTACCCGTTCTGGTTGACAACAGACTGCCACTCATTTGCTCATAAACCAAACTGCTGGCTTTAGTTTCAACAACCGAATTTATTTCTGGCAAAAATATTCTGTTAAATGCCAAACCCGCTTGTTTTATTGCCTAAAAACGCTGAACTGCCCAGAAACTTAGCGGTTGGCTTTTGTCCTACTTACAACCTAATGACACACATATCCACGGTGGCTATTAATTCGCGATAGTTTTTCAATTTTAGGTACCAATTTATATTAAAACACTTTTACAAAATTTAATCAAGCGAAAACTGGTCAACGCATAATAATATACCTAACACTAGTAAATTGAACCTAAGTGAACTAAGCGACAAGTTTGGCTGTGAAATCATATAATAAATCTCAATGGCCTCCGGGCGATGGACTAATTTGCGGGGGCGGAACGAACACGATATACCTTTGGATATAGGCGAGAGGGGAGGGCGTGCTGAACGATTCTTGTCCTCCAATAAAATTTCATCTTATATATATATATATATATATATATATATATATATATATATATATATATATATATATCAAGTCTGCAGCCAGCGATTATTACTAAAAAGATCAGTTAGATTTAAAGAGAATGCAAAAAAAACAAATTTTCAAACATAGACATATCGTAAAATTGTGATGCTTTCGACCATGATGGGATGGACGTGCCCGTGGAGCAGGCGGGTGTTCCCGTCAACGGAACAAATTTGTGACCCCCACACTGATTTCGAGCAATTAGCATCCTGTTCATGGATCATTTAATTTGACGCACCATAACCGGCGTCGTACCCGACACTGGCAAGCGCATACGCTAGAAACATGAAACGGGGTAATAAAAATTAATTTTCATCCACAGTCAAAGTGTCCGCTGTCCCCATGATGATTATACAAATTCAAATTTACAATACTGAGTCTGTTTTTTTTGCTTTAGCAATATTTGAAACACGCCCGTAGCCAGCTCACCTTGCCTGGGGGGGCTAAAATTTTTTCCGGAGGGGCATTCAAGGGTATTCAATGAGTTACATGCAAGGTTGAAAATATTTTATTGGGGGGGATGTTCCATGGGGGATGAGCCCCCTGGTCTGTTTTGATTGCAGGCCCGGTTTGAAACAAATAAATGAGACGAAAGTTTCCAAGTGTTAGCTAACAAAATCATAGAACATGAAGATTTGGAATGCAAACAGCTAAAGTACAAGCGACAAGGTTGATTTTTGCAGGACCGTAGCCAGATAGGGAACCGGACGGACTTCAAATCATAGTATTTGATTGCAATTTATACTGTCATAAAATGTTTACAAATTACGCTTGGGTTTAGGTTTAGATGTAAACATTAAGCTATCTTTTCGGTTGGGTCTTGTAGTGTTGTTGCGAATCCGTAGTCGCACTGGGGGCCAGAATTTTGGCGCCCCTTGGAAAATTTTCAACCTTGCTTGTAAGTCAACGACAAACTTTGTACAGCCCTTGCTGAAAATTTTTAGTACCTCCTAACAAGGTGAGCTGGATACTGGCCTGGATTTGCGTAGACAGTTAGCCGAATTCAGGCAAACACTCGTAACACCTGCTTTATAAAGTAAGAAAAAGTAAAAAAAATGACTATTAAAAGGAAAAGAACAAAAAGACTAACCTGATTTAGCATCGTGTCGCCACTTGGCGCAGGACTAGGAGCAGCTGGAGGCACCGGTGCACAACTCGCTGAATTATTAGCGGCGGCGCAGGCTAAATTGCGCCGCTGATAAAATTCAGCGAGTGCTGCGTGATGCCGGCTCGTGTAGTCGCGATGCTTTGACGCGGTTTCGTTCAGTTCTGCATCCAAATGCGACAATTTCTCCTGAAATACAAAAAACAGAGAGTTAACAAAACTATAAAAATGAACTAATTTCTAAAAATTTAAAAATTTAACCTTATGCTGTGCGGAACTAATTGTTTCAGGAATAAGATTTCGCAGGATTCGTGGCTGATTTAACGAAATTTATTTTAGATCAATTCAACTGAGATATATAAAACCATGAGCGGATGATGCATAATGCATAAAGAGTATGCAACTGGGTACATTCTGTGTAGAAAAGTATGTTCCGGAGACGTACGTTTTTGCCCTATTACCCCCACATTTATTTAGAGGATTACAACCTGATCGAACCATGACACTTTATGTATCCGGTAACAAAACTGATCCGCTTATAGATTAATTTACACTTATAAGTTAAAAAGTGAGTAAAAATTAAGCTAAAATTAAGACAAAAAATGATTAAATTTACATCAATTCTTGACGTTTTAAGTAGAACAGTCGATAATTTATTCAAAAATACATCGTCCGGGCAACTTTTAATCATTTGTGCAAGCGTTGTCGAACAATGCATCGATATACTTGCACTATGGTTGATTCTGTTGTTATGTTTGTTGCCTGTGTTGCCTGTGATTGCCGTACAATTTACATCCCCATGACGCTTCGTCACACCCGACTCAACAACACATTTACCCTTGCGCGCGACATTTTGCCTATCATTAACATTACCGGTACTACTTATGTTACCCTGCGGCGCGACATTTTGCCTATCATTAACATTACCGGTACTACTTATGTTACCCTGCGGCGCGACATTTTGCGTACCGATTGCATTACCACAGTTGTGACTGGATAAAAGTTGGCGTTGGATTGGCTCAGAACAATGCCTTTGGTAAGGTTTAGCTGAAGCGTGTAGGTTACGGTACATTTGAACTCTTGACTCGGACATTATGTACCAGTGTGTAATTTGAACCAGAAAAAATTCTCGGTTAATAAAATCGAGCCAGCAACGTAAAATGTTGAAACAAGTTATCGTAATCCAAAATTTTTGACAGGTCAACAAATAAATAACAACGGAATAAATTAGTTCAGGCAGTACGAAGCAGTATACCCAATTTGGAAACCGGAAAATGCTCGAGAATTGCACAAGTAACTGGCAACAGGGGATTGGTTGCGAATAATTGACAAGTCGGGGGGTTGGCCCCTGGCAAAGGGGCCAACCGACACCGTCTAAATATACTTCGATATGTTTTGATTTTAATACAATGTATTTAAAAATTAACACAGTAATGTGTAAATTTATCGCGAAACCTATTATTATATTAGTATTAATATGTAAGTTGATTATCAATTTCAATCTAACAGTCATTAATTTCTATTATGCATCAAAACAACATCCGTATGCTTATTCGATATTCTAAATATTTGGGGCTAAAAATGACAAACCACAAACAAGCAGGGATGTATACGATGGATTAAATGACCATATCATCCGGGTCCATAGCAAATTGGGGTCCACGGGAACTCAGCCTCTGCTGACACAATTTTGGCCTAAAGTGAAAACCATTGTACGCACCGCCTGAATATTTTTTCAGCCTTTCATAACATGGTGAGTTGGCCACGGGCCTAATATTTGCTCTGAGAAATTTCTGAATAAACTTGAAAAAACAGCATCTTTACTGAGTTTACCTTAACAGATGCTAGAGGTAAAAAAATTTCGCTTGCTACGCTCGTTAGCTAATAACCGTTCCATGATACCGTTCCGAACTGAAATCCTCTGTCTACGCCTCTGTGACCAAGTGCTAGGTTCTGCCTACAAGCCAGATTTCAAGCCATGGTATGAAGGCTGACTAACAATAAACAGGTTAATAGCTTTAAAAAAAGCACAGACAGTCTAAATAACAAGTATATAATTCGACATTCTATTTTAGTAGTCTCCAATATCATTGTAAATTGCTCATGTTACTTGGACGGGTTAAATGAGCTTTAAACGATTTTTTTATTTGGGTTTAGGTTTAGGCTAAGGTTTAATCATAACAGGTTTATCCTTACCACTGATGCTTCGGCTTACAAATATGCTTATACTACTGTTCACGCGCCCCTCAAAGTAAACGTTGATCAATTATAGTGTTTTTGACGTTTTCAACATTACAAATATACCATTAAAAAGTACCGGCTCAACAAGTTTGTGGTTTGTACCACGACCTGTAAACCGCTACCAGGGACACGCTGAAAGGTGTCCATTCGTTCTGCGTAACCCCCCCGCCCCTACCACTAAATTATATTTCAGTTACAGACACTGTGTTAATTATTGTGTCGCCGTATAGCGGGTATTAATTTAATTTTTAAAAAAATAACATTTTTGGGACCCCAATATAATTTTAAATTAATCTGTACGCCACAGTCCAGCAACAAATATTAAGGCCTTTTGACATTTATGAGTAAAAAAAGCTTCATTTCCAATCTGTTATACTTCCAACTGTCTCGAGTTAAAAAACACGATGCTTATGATATCGTAGCTAATTTTAAAAATGCAAAACTCCGTTAGCCAGCCGGCAAACTTCAATTGAACGTTTTAACACTTGACCTGGAGCTGAATTTAGCACAATCCAGAGAGTAAATTTAAGGAGCATAGCAGCATCCTTAAACAGCAGAAATGATCGATGCAATGAAATTTCACAGTTTTAAACGCGTGTTCAACAGATATTTTAAATTTCAAAATACGACGGAAAAATCAACAACTATTTCGCTGTCAAATCAGCGATTTAGAAGCATTTTAAAACAAAAGAAAACTTCCAAGTATTACAGATTACAAAAAACGTAGGAAGCTAGAGCTTAAGTTTAACTCATATTTCGAAGTTTGAGCTAATTTACATGCGCTACACGTGTCCCAGTAACGGTTCTGTCATAAGGGTAAGTTTACTGGTTTCACGGAGTCGTTTGGACAACTCCTGGTTAAGCTTTGTTAAATATTGCATTAATATAGCAGGCATAGAGGCGGGGACAGGAAGACTGTGCGCATACGCGGTGTAGCTTATGTATGTGCAGAGAGTGTAATGTTAAGACACATGCATACTCGTGTACATATAGCACCAGAGGAAATTATGATATCGGCCGCGTGGCGAAATGGGTAGCGCGCTTGACTCGCGAGCGAGAGGCCCGTGGTTCGATTTTCGGCGTGGCTATATCTTTCGGAGAAATTAAAAGAAAAACCAATTTTATTCGCAATACTTCGAGGAAAGGGGTCGTCCCGACCGTGCAGTTCTGACAAAGACGTATACCCCGAAATTTCTACAAAGACTCGAACAAAGCACTTTTACACGCTGTAGAATAAGTTGCATATGTTAAAAAATTTTGTCGCACGCTAACTCGCTTCCAAAAACAATGTTTTAGACGTAATCAACCCCTCCCGTAATATTAATCCTGGCTTGGACCCTGCACAAATTGCGGATGAGATGGTTTGGACGGATGTACTTTCTACCAAAACCAGAAGGTATAGCCTTGGTATCTGATGTAGACTATGCAACACGACAACGGCCGGAAATAGAAAAATACGGAATTTTCGTTTCCGCTGATTACAAAATAGAAACGGAAGCGGATAACGCATTTTATCGGCGACAGATATACGGTTACATCCATATCACTTCAAAACGTACTAAGCCCTTAGAGGGGCTAAACATTTTTAGGAGGGGCATATACAAGGGTTTTGAATGACTTGCAAGCAAGGTTAAAAGTTTTCTAGGGGGAGCAAAATTCTTCCCGGAGGGCCTGAGCTCCACTACCTCTCCACCCTTGGTTATGGACCAGCAATCGTACAGACAGTCTCTAAAAATCAAAGCTGTAGCAATGTACAACCAAATTTGAACAACGGTTAAAATTAGATTCGCCATTTCGAACCAGGGTCGGTCCTGTAGAGTAACGCAGTGGCGGATTCATTACGAAGACCGGAGGATGTGCCTCGCTGACTGGTCATAGTGAAAATGGTTCATTTGTGAACCTCACAATGTGTTTTCTAGGCCAAATAGCTGAAAAATACGACGAGGTGACAACACAAATGTAACATTTTTGCGAATTTTAGGCACAATTAATTAATCTTTGATATGTCGAAAAAATTGCTAAAAAATACGCTTTGACATTGTAATATTTCGGAATACCAAAAAACGGCCTGAAAAACCAGAAAATACTGGTTCCACAACTGAGAGAGTAAATGGACATCTGTGTGAGGCATTTTCAATAGTACGACACAAACCTAAAGTCCGTATTCTCAAATGTGTGTAGCACCTGTTACCAGTTGGTGATTGGTCTTGTAACTTTCGAACAAATGAATGCTGATGCTGTGAAATTTAGCACATTTTTCGCATATGATTTGTTCTACTCTTGATTTTCAGTTCAATAACAGAAAAAAACAGTTAATGAGTTTGAAAACCTATTAATACTAACTGATGATAGTTGCTATACACATTTGAAAATATGAGCCGTCGACACCGTCACGCTGCCATCAAACAACGTCCTATTAACTGTCATCGCAAGTGTAGCTATTGTAATTCTAAATTTCTTTAATAAAATATCCTTTATCCCCTAACGGCAAAGATTACCTCATAAAACAGCGCTTTGTTTCATAGCATCTTATGCTAATTTACACACAACAATTGTATTCAAATTTTGAGTGGTCTGAAACCAAAATCCTGGCTACGCCAATGCCACTAACGCCCATCGGCTTAGCCACAATTTTGGTTCAGAGCAACCCACACCAATTAGATTTTGAATATGTGAAAAATCAATTTCTCTCAGCAAACATATTATGCTTATTACTGAAATAATATTTTTCAAAATCATCATACAGGACCGCAGGCCCGAAACCAGCTCACCTTGCGAAGCGGGCTAAAAAATTTCCACGAGGGGCATTCAAGGGTTTTTAACGAGTTACAAGCAAGGTTGAAAACTTTCTAGGGGCCCCAAAACTTTCCAGGGGGGGGGCAGAGCCCCCCTGCCACCCCCTTGGCTACTGAACCCGCAGAACCGCAGCATCCGATTGGCCCCGTATGTGTCGGCGCCCATACCAAAACATACCCCAATAATTCGCAGCATTTCATTATTATTACGAAACTTCTTAGACTTCAAGTTTTAGTTTCTCTTATCGTCGGCAGGCATGTCCTAGGAAATGCAGGACCAGAGTAGACTGCGGTGGGAGCCCCTCAAAATTGCGGCGTGAGGCCCCCTGTGACGATCAAACTATTTTTCAAATTTTTTGTTTAAAATCTTGTTAGGCTCTCAGGGCCAGGGACTATGGGGGGGTTGCTGTTCCGGTCCTGAGGGAACGATGCAACTCCACATTGATTTCCAAACTAATTTTATATATGGCCTGGTTAACAATTCTAGTGTACACGTCTACAAGAATGATATCACATTGTCAATTTCAGCAGCTAACTTTTCTCTACCGAATCTCACTTGCACACCCCCACCCACAATACTATTAACGCTCCACCCTCGTCTAGAGTGTTTCTGTACTACACTCCTTCACATTCTTCTCTACTTTGTCTTCTAAGTTTTGGTCTGTACATATTTGAATAATAAAATTTCTCTCAATAACTAAGCTAATTGTCACCAAAGCAACACTAAGGTCTGCTCTTCTTTGCTTGCCTAAGCACTAACAGACCCATCGTAGAAGCTTTAGCTTTTTCTAAATATGTGAGACGATGTGTGGCCGTGTGAATATGAGACGTTCCTGAAGACCGTATCGAGAACGGGTCCACGGCTTCGCTTCCCGAATCAAATTGATTTTATTAACCTTTCTCACATGAATATTTTCAATTTCATATGCGATGTAATTTCAAGATAAGATTCGATCCCCAGTCTCACGGGTGGGAGGCGTTTACGATGACCACTGAGCTATAGGAGCTTGACGCTCGAGCCCGAGTAGGCTTTCACGTCTTGTGGAGATTTCGCACTGCGCATATATGTTATAAATGTTAAACACTGCTCACAGTGTTTGTATTGCTCGTACATTATTGTATTTAGTTGCTCGTAGTATACCCTATGAGTGAAAGGGTTAAATTGTTGTGGCCCATTATAAAATAATGGGTAACGGTCGAACACTTTATCCACATTTAAGATTTCCGAAGACTAAAGCTAAGGCTGTAAACCTAAGGCTTTAGTCTTTGCCTAAACCTTAAATGTGGACAGAGTGTACGAGAGCCAAAGTAGGTTTATAAATCCGTACATCCTATTAAACTTACTGAAACGGTAGAAGTTCGAAAGAAGAATATTAACGTAAACATTTTATTGTCGGGAGGCTTAAACTAACTTGCGCCCAGTCATTTTTTGAACACAATCCAAACTCACAAAAAAGTGTCCCACCAGGAATTAAAAGCGTTAAGATGTCTTACAGGATAGGATATTGTAAAAACACGGTACAAGAATCGCAAACAATCATATCGATATTAATAAAGCTGCAACACCCCACATACGTATTTTGGGCAGCGTTCCAGCTGTTGTGAAATTGTGATGATTGTTTCATATATCTTTATTAATAAAGCTTCAAAACCCCACATGCGTATTTTGGGCAGCGTTCCAGCTGTTGTAGCAATGATTTACACGTATAAACAAGAAACAGTAACTGTCGTAGCCCAAGTAGTAATTCAGCCCAATTCCGAAATGGGCTAGTCCAAAGCGGAATCATGTATAATAAAGCTGTGCCTTTTTCTTTTTTGTTACTTGATAGTCGTAATCCTGTATGATACACAACATTGCTCAGCAAAACAAACTGTTTGGTAGCCAATCGGGTGGCGATTATTTAGCCAATCAAAAAAGAAATCGTACTTAAGTATAGCATTAAGGTAGTAACCAATCACAAGGCGCGCACTTATCGTCGCGTACAAAACAATTACGCCGTGGGCTACCCCAATTCGGAACTGGGCTAGACCAATTCGTAATTGAACTAAATTACGACTTGGGCTACGACATATACAACTTAGAACATATTATAAAAAACGCTTTGTGAGGATTATTTTGCGGTGGCAAAATTGCAATCACGTTGACTGGGACAAAATTAAATCACAACCGTGTTACAACCGCAACAAGTGATAGAACGTACAAACGTGCCGTATTTAAACACAATATGTGAACAAATTAAGGTCGCTTTGAGCAAGTAATCATGCTTTACCCTTTAGTCCAAGATGTCTAGTTTTATAAGTTTACTATAAAACGGATATAGCGTATAATGAATATCCCGGTCATAGGAGTTTTTCACCTAACAGATGTAGATTTTATTCCAAAGACCGGAATTATATCAGAATTTTATATAGCATACGTGCTTTTATATAAGCAAAACTACTACTATATGGTGAACGAATCTACGACAATTCGTCGTCTGACAACTTGTCACTCAACAGTGTCGTAAAGCCTAAAGAATAAATCTAAGCATAATCCAAACGGAATCCGAAGCCTATACCTAATGATGGCTGTTAAATTGTCGAGTTGATAAAGTTTCGGATTACAACTTGGGTTCGGGTGACTTGTCGTGATACCATGGTCGACGTAAGCTTGTATGCAAATGAGCAAAAGTCCGAACAACTCTCTAAAAACTTAAGCTTAAAGAGATTAAGTAAACTTATTTTTAGATGAAGTAACAAGTGCAGCAGCGTATTTAAGAGTTCATTAAGTTTTGCGTAAACTGAAAATAAGTAACATTTTGTATGAGTTTACGCTTAAACTTACCAGTTAGTTTAGTTAATCTTGAAAGTTAGTTTAATACTGGTGGATTAGCTTAAGCTTAAATCAAGTTAGTTTAAGCTTTTAGAGAGAACCATATAAACACGACGTCACAAATGCGAGGTCACGAACATACAATATGAATTATATAGATGTATTAGCCTCGTTACTTTACGGAAGGCATTAGCGAGGTGGAGTTTGCAGACATTTCTGACGTGGGGGGACCCATTGGCAAAAGTTACGAAACGCAATTTTTATTGTTTGCAGTATATATGCCAAAAATTCTAATTATAGTCCATAAATGTCATTGTCTCTTATTGTAGTGTATAAATAACTCAAGGCCCAAACATAGTTGAGTTCGAAACTTTTAAGGATACTTAAGTTTTGAAAGTACATTCCGAAGTATAACATTGCATTATCGCTCAAGCTTTTGATACAAGACAAATAAACGTTAAATTCAACGGATAGCAGTACAAAATATATATTAGTAACAACGGGTGGCGAAGCGTGGGATAAAAACAAAAAACAGTCTGTAACCGAATAACAGGGAGTTCTTTCTGGAGAGGCAAAATAAATATCAGCCCCCCTCTTATTTGGGTCACTACAGTACCTGTACCATCTAGGAACGTGCAATTTTTTTCAGACAATAAGGGGGTTCCCTATGGAGAGGCCGAATAAATTACAATCCTCCCTCTTATTCGGGTCACTACAATACCAGCTAGAGAACGTACACCTTTTTAGGCCATGTATACAATTAAAATCAGCGCACATTATATATACCGGGTTATTTAGCCAAATTGTAAACTGTAGATTATTGTTTTTTTTGTCTTAAATCTCACCCACATTAGTGCATTTATACCAAATACGTGGGTCGTATCGGATTTCAAACTGAGTTTTCAACCAGATTTGATGCCAACCTTTCTGCCTACACTGGCACACGAATTCAAGTAGAATATTTATGCGGGGCGGGGGGAACATTGTTCCCTCACAATTGATAAAAAATGTACCAAGATTACCGTTTTTTACAGGGGTTCTATTTAATTTGCAGCCTCTCTGGCCAAAATTCGGTTTTTTTGGTCGTGCATTTGCGTCGTAAAAATTTGAATTTACAGTTTTTATACTCTGTCTCAAAATGAAATTATGACTCCAAGCTTAAAGTTTAAGTGAAATACGCTCCGCTGTTCGCAAAATGCGTTGATTTGACTCGTTTGTTCAAACCGCTATATGCGTTTTAATAAAAGTAAATATATAATTTGTTTACTAAACGTTTAGCCGTCATTTGCTGTACTGACCATGAAAGCTGGCTTGTATAGAAATGTCGGGCCCGGTCCGAGACGGCAGCCAGTGGAGTAGATATCGCAGTTTTGCCTCTACCCTGACGAAATTTGCCCTAGTAAAGTTTCCGGTTGTAAATGACCGGAAACACTTTGCATGCCGCTCCTAAAATTTTTTTAGCTCCTAATACCAGGTAAGCTGGCTACTGCAGTGACCCGACTATAAGAGAGGGAGACTGATATTTATTTGGCTTCTCCAGAGGGTATCCTCGAGTTATTGGGGTTACGGACTGCTATTTGTTTTTAAACCACACTGCTACACCCTTCGTTACTGATAAATGTTCGGTACTGCAACTCTCCGTTGAATTAAACGTTTGTCTTGTGTCAATAGCTTGAGCGACAATGCAAAGTTATACTCAGGACTGTGCTCTCAAAAGATACGGAATCCTGCTGATTGGGACTCAAAATGGGGAACCGCTCTTATTATTGTCCTCTTATTCGGGTAACTACAGTACGCGCATTGGAATTTCTCACAAAAAATTTAGCATTCGTTAAAATATGCCTCAACGCTGACTGACGAGATGGACGCAAGAATTATAATTTACAAAGTTTCCAAATTTGAAATTTTTAAGCGATTAGTTTCAACTGTGTACAGAGCATATTTGAATTTAAAAAAATAACAATTAAAGTATTTTACTTTCGTAATTTTTCTCTTCATTTAGGGGCGTCCGCAGAAAAATTATATTTGGAAGGGGTCAAAGAATAATTTGGGGGGGGGGTGACACAATTGCAATTCTACAATGTTTACTTTTATACTGACTTTATTTGGGGTAGCATCAGCAGAATTTGGGGGGGGGGGGTTGGCGCAGCCCCCCAGTGCTCTCCTCGTTCCAATTGTATACAAACAAATACTAAATTCATAGCTTAACATGTCGATTTCTGAAATTTTATATTCTAAATTGACCAAATTCATTCTATACCTAAGAATCTCTCAAAGACCAGGGGCGCCGGAAGTACATACGAGGAGGTACACAATAGATTACGCGTAAGCACTTATTTTGAAACATGAATCAATGAATTAATTTACAAGTTGGGGCTACTTACTGTAGTGACCCGAATAAGACGGGGGTAATAAGAGGGGAGTCCCCATTTTGTGTTTCAATCAATAGGAGTCCGTATCCCTAATAAGAGTCCGTATGTGGATAGAGTCCCTAAACCCTAATAAGAGTGTATTAATGCCAATTATACCTAATTGTAGCGCATAAATGACTCCAGGACCAAGTAAAGCTTAGTTTGAAACTTTGAAGCGTTCTTAGATTTTAAAGTACATTCATAACTATAACCTTGCATTATCGCTCAAACTATTGATACAAAACAAAACGTTTAATTCAACGGATAGTTGCAATACCGGATATGTCAGTAACGAAGGGTGGCGGAGCGTTTGTTAAAAATAAATAACAGTCCGTAACCGAATAACAAGGGGGGTACCCTCTGAAGAGGCCAAATAAATATCAGTTCCCCCTTCTTATTCGGGTCGCTACTGAAGTGTATTTTTAGGTGTCTCTAAACCAGCCATCTGAAACCTCAATCATGAAGCGGATTGTACTGGCTTTAAACCTAAAATATATAGTAATTTTTTTCGATAAAAGCTAATTAGCTTACAACTTTAGCTGTCTGTATATAAATGGTTCGTTTCCATTGTAGCCTAAAACTGATTGTTACCAATTTCTGCGACAAACAACATAAAGAACAGGCATTTTAGTCCAAAAGTGCATGATTTAGGAAAAACAATACTAGGTTAAACCTGCGAACGCGTTTACTAGAAAAGGAGGGGGGGCGATGTTGAGCTCCAACCCCCCTAAAGGAAACATTAACCATCTTGTAGAAAGCAAAATATTAAACTAAATTAAAAAATATGAGTTTTTAGGAAAATTACTACTTGTGACTACGCCTTACACTATAAATTTCAGTGAATTGATTTTAACTCAGAATGAGTTGATGCGTTCATAAGTGTCAGCTCTGAATTGTGAATTGAATGAAGTCATTCTGAGTTAATTAATCGACTCACCCGGATTTATATCAGCTCAGAATGAGTTAATATTTACTGTTATTAACTCAGAAGCATTCAGAAATAGCTAATTCTCTCTCTGAGTTGATTAGTCATCTCACTGGAATTTACAGTGTAGTAGGATGTGCTTTATCGGGACTCTCTAAACGGGGGGAGTACTAGAAAAATAACAGAAACTATCAATCGCTAATGAGGGGTGGATCCACGGCAAAAAATTTCCCTACTGCAGATGGCGTTTGGTTGGAGCACGCACCCCTGTCTGCTACGGTACTGCTTCCGCATGAAAAATGACCCCGTTAAAACGAGACCTCTGGTTATTTTTAAATAGCGTCGCATGAAAAAGTGACACACCCGCTCTGTTAGAAATGTTTTTTTAAGTTTAAACCTTAACAAAATCGAATCATATACCGACCGAGAAAAAAAGCTTTTTTCCAAAAGTGCACTTTCTTCGGTCCCGTAGCCAGCGAGGGGCCACCCCACCCCCTCAAGTAAAAATTTTGGCTTCCCCGCAAAAAAATTTCAACCTTGCTTGTAAGTCGTCGAAAATCGTCGTATGCCAGTTCTGAAAATTGTTTACCTCCCTAGCAATGTGAGCTGGCAACGGGCGTAAGACATTCCCAAACCTGGTTACTCAAACGCTTCGGCTTATATCTTTTACTGGTCCATTTGCATATTCACCAGATTGTTGTCATTGCTTTGACATCTGAGCTAATATCACAACTGTACCAGCTTTCCGATTTCAAAAATTACTGAATAATTTTTTATTTAATGCCGCGGAAAAAGCTAACGCCAATAGCTCGGTACAAAATAGTGTTGTCAAATCACACACCTGATCCGTTTTAGTGAAACCCTAAGCCTAAGCCTAAACGTACGGCAAAATTCAAAGCGAACGCTAATCATAACCCTAAACTTAGGCATAAGCGTTATCCTGGATCTTTAGAAACGCAGTGCTATCCTTTATACAAGAATTGTTTAAATCTAAACATAAGCCTAAACCCAACCCTTAGGTTATGATTCATGCCTGCGGTCTGAAGACACCAGACGGGTCAGATACCATAGTAAACGTGTTATTTGGTCCTGGTTCTAAAATTTATGGTATTTAATTAATAACCAATATTGTTTTGTTCAAATTTGGGACATTTTCTGAATTCATGTTGGCCAACTGTATTCACTAGGGTACCGTTGGATTCAAGTTACGATGAAGCCAGCTTGGGATTTGTTTTGTCCATAACAACTCATCGGCCAACAACTTGTAATCCGAAATTATATCGACTCGACAATGTGTCGCCCATCATTATGCTTACAGTCGTGGTTTATGCTACCGATTACGCTTACGATTATGCTTAGATTTTTTTCAAACGCTTCACAGGTCACTGTTGAGAACCAGTTGCCAGACGACGAAAATGTCGTCAATTCGGATAGGTCACCATTTGTTCTTCAATATCATATACATCATAAACTGTTTGTTTCAAAAAAATTATAAGCAAATAAAAGTGTCGTCCGCTCATCTTCAAATCATAATATTAAACAACAAACGTTTGTTCGTATTCCGCCGAACTGCCCAGCGAACAACTTTACAAGCTTCAAAGAATGCAGGCGAATAATTCATGGACGCAGTAGTTTACCCTTAGGCGTAGGTTTCTATCTAAAAGCATAAACATACAACAGTAGCGTTCACCATGGCATTCATTTCAAAAGGGTTTGCGTTTAAATAATTTTTTTGACTTCTATAATCAGATTAAATGAAAGCGTGTATTAAAATTTGGGTGCTTTCTACACTCAATTTAGTAGTAATTTATAAGCGTACGCCACAATTTTTTGCTAGTTTACCACCCAATGGCATATAGTCTTTAGAGAGGTAAATTTTGTTTTATGTACGCCGCTGCTACGACTTAGTCGCTACTCATGCATAACTGAAGGTGTGGCATGCATAATTATTGCGTTTAAGATTAAGGTTTAGTAGAAGAACTATACACAAAACAATATTGTCTGATATTCAAGATATAGGTATTGTTTGAAATTTAAGACAATAAATAATACAGACTCCTGACATATATGTCTAGAATTGTGGACTTTTATTTGTGAAAATTTTTAATAATACGAGTGTGAAAATTTTTCAGGCTTAAAAGTGTGAAATTTAAGACTAGGACAAGTATGACTAGAATAAATACCAGTTTCGTTGATTTTAGAGGCATAAAAGTTTTCAAAACAAACAATTGTCAAAGAAGCCGACTCCAAAATTGGGAACTAAAACTCAACCGCAAATTCTATAATGATACAAGTGAGATACGTCAAAGACGTAAAATTAAGTTGACGGCAGGCAAAGCTCAAGCGAGACTAGTACTTGCATATTACGGGTTCAACCTAGGGCCCATATTCTCAAATGTATATAGCACATATCACCAGTTAGTAGTGATAGGTTTTCAAATTAACAAACTGCTGCAATTGCAGATCTCAAACCTTGCTCAGTAGTGAAGAAAATCGAACGCAATAAATGTGCTCAATTTCAATCCACATCATTTCCTGGTTCGAAGGTTACAAGACCAATCACCAACTGGAAATAAGTGCTACACATATTTGAAAATACGAGCTTAGGACGCATGTATAACATCATTTCGTGAGCCTATCCTACAAAATTGTCATCCAGTGAGCGTTGCAAACGAGAAATTTTTTGCCTCAAAGATACAATAATGTAACTAAACGGGCTCCTATATGAACCTAAGAATACTCTGTGAGGTATGACTGCCAAAAGAATTCTTGAAATGTTTATCTATGGCGCCTATTGCTGGAAAATACCTGACCCACGCCTAAGAAACCTTTGTGGTCCTTATAATTGTGGCATTTTCTTAATAGTGTTGTCTTATATAGTCTCGATTTAATAGCCCATCCTGGTTGCAAATCTGGTATGAATAGGATGACGCACCACCCACCCCTCTTCCAAAGTTCGATCATCTTGAACAAGTCCAACTCAAATTCAAAAAATATTTTATTCTTTCGACGAATAATTGTTAAAAATCAAGTATTAATTTTGCAATTTTTTACAATATACTAAATTTCAAAACACAAATACTATCCGCTCCCACCACAGATAAAAAAATATCCTGATCCGTCACTGGCTAATCCTGACAAATGTGATAACCAAATTTTCTTTTTGCCTGATTAGCGAAACCTATCATTTGAGTCGAAAAAAAATATCACCCGTTCCAAGCTTTTAAAGCATGCTTATACGGCAACAGGCCGCTGTTTTCTTAAACGTTCTAATATTAAACGCTGGGCAGCCTTAAACAAAACTGTTATTGCTGCCTGAGCACAACAACTGACGGTCATATTGGACCATGATGGACTGGCTCTGGTTATGGACCGACCAAAGGGATCCCAGACGGGCCTCAGGCCCCGAATTTGAATTTGTTCGAATAAAGACACTCTGCCTTGTTGAATCTTCATCGTATTAATGATGCTAATTCTATTTTAAGAACAAATATTTTGTTTTTTTTCAGTGGTTCCCCACCCAACAAACGTAATGACCAGCGACACTGGTTCTGTTAGACTAGAGGATTGGTGCCTAAACCCGATGCGCGGGTGCCTTAAAACCACCCGCTTATACCCATCGCATATTGGTGGTACATGAAATTATTTTTAAATTAAACTCCTTGCGTCCTTGCACAAAACGACTAAACTCGCTGTATTTTAACCATTTTTAGCAATAATGTGTGTATCGCGTTATATATAGATATAAATATACATACAGGTATATCAGGGTGCAAGTGGAATTACAATGAACCGGAACCGGAACAGAAATTTGCAAAAATTATCAGAGCGGCAATCGAAAAGTGAAAAATACATGTCACCGAAAAAGTCATTTTTATTTTCTTTTTTTGCTGTATTAAGGTAGTTGTTGACTTAATCTGCTGTATTTTAGATTTACCTAATCCATGTAAGCGAAATCTACCTGCGATGGCTGATTTTCGGTGATTTTCAACGTTTATGCATGTACTATATTGATTGCGTCTATTTCAATGTTATCGTCACGAATTGAACAAATGACTTGAAAAAGGCTTCTTAAAGGTTATTAAATTTAAAAAACGACCAAAATTTAATACTGCCGGAATTTTTACGGAAGGTAAAAAATGCCGCAACTGGAATTTCGATTGCACATTGATATATATTTAAATAAATAAATAAATATATATATAACTTTGAGGGATCATATTTTGAAATTTTTAAGGATAGGCTTCAAGTATTAGCAAAATTACATATATATTTGTGAAATAAAGAGTTTTTAAATTGCACTGTACACGATAGGCACGTAGATATCCATCTGGTTTAGACTGGGTCAAAAAATTACTCGGGGCAGGCATATTTTCCAAAATTTTCCATGGGGGCGCATGTTATTAGAAATTTTGGCTCATGTAAAGATCAGGGGCAGAACGGTTTTCTGTGGGACTAGAAAAGAGTAAGCTTAAGCTTTACGCTAATTTATGCTTGGCTTAGGCTAGGCTTATAGGCTTAGGCTTTGGAATATGCTTATATGACTATTTGTGCCCGTGTTCTTTACAATGGCCGAAATTGTTAACGACCCCAAAAAGTTCAACGGAACCGTATTTAGTATAATGTACGGTATTTTTCAGTGTGTCATTTTCTTTGCGGGTCAGGTGTACATTCATGGTTTACAGGTTGGACTGCTAAGAAAAAAGTGGTTGCAAGAAAACTTAATGAAAGAAACCCTGCTTCTAGTCTCCGTGGTATACGCAGAACGTGAACGTTTCGTTCACCAAAATAATTAAGAAATATTGGCGACTTACAAATTAGGTTGCTGAGTCTGTAGTTTTCAAAGCATAGAAATGCTTACCAGGCAGTTGATGATAAGCCTAGTAATCCGTTTTGTAGTTACGCTTGCCAGATATTGGTTAGCTCTAAACCTCTAAAATTAAAATCCAACCATATTTCGGCAAACACCAACTGGGAGATGACGAAAAGGACCCAAGATAACTGCTATTCGATAAGCCAATTACTTGCTTTCAAAATCAAGCACTACCTTTAAAGGTGGTAACTAACATTTTTAAAATTAAAGGTGATAGATCTGGTGACATTTTATCGGATTTAAAAATGGTACAGTTCCAAATCTTAGTTGGTTCAAATTTTAGATTGAAGCTGAATTTTCGCCAAAAATAAACCTTTTCTCGAGGGAGTAACAAATTTGAAATTCAACTATCATTCTCTTCAACTTAGCGTTAGCGACACGGCTTTCAATAAAAACAAAAACATGATATAATGTGGTACATGTAGTCACTGGTTCATACATATAGATATATATATAAATATAGATGTATATAAATATATATATAAATATATATGTATATATGTTAATATATATGTATATATGTAAATATATATGTATATATAAATATATAATATATAAATATATATAAAAATATATATATGCATATATATGTTTAATATATACGCATGAATTGGGGTTGATTATACATAATGATTTTGTGAACCACAATTTTTACAATTTAAAAAAATAAAAATTAATTTTTGCTTAAAGCCATCGCTCATTCGCTGGGAAATCAATTTCAGAAGCTTATACAGAGGTGTGAGTAGGTGAAGATGGTTTGTACCAGCGCTGCGCTTTATCCAAGGAAATTGCATTTTTTTACCCGTGGGTATAACCGTGCAAAATTCCTTTACGTGTTACCCGGGTTTACCCGCGCAAAATTCCATCATCGCTTCCCGCGTTTACCCGCCCTTATTTTTTCGTTAGCGTTCACTACAGTAGTATGTCGTTTACCAGTGCGTTGATGTTCTTCGCTACTTATTTTTCAGTCATACGGTAAAAACAGTTTAAAAATTCAAGTTTTTCTACATTGTCTGACGTTAAGTTTCGTATGAAAATTTTAGACGTTTAAAGATTAACAAATTTTTACCCGTACTTTGAAATTCTTTACCAGCGAATACTCACGCAACAAAATTTTCTTACCATTGTCGTGCTTACTCGCGGGTAACGTGCAGCTCTGGCTTATACCAGCCATTTTCATCAATTTTAACGCCACTAAACGTACAGATTCGCAACGAAAGTATCTATCATTCACATGTTCGTAAAATACAAGCGTAACCTTGGTTACTCTTTATACAAATTTGATAGGCGATTGCAAAAGTTTCATGCAGTATAAAACTTTTAATTTAAAGGGCCAGAACTTTTGAACTGTCGGATGCAGTCCTAAACCAGTATAAGTATCACTGAATTCAGCGCGTGGATATCTACAAAATAAGCGACTTTTCACTAAATTCCAACTGTTGCCGGTTCTCTGTACCTCCGTCAGCATTTTATGTCAGAAGGATTTTCTAAACAGCTTAAACGTTGACTTTCAACTGCCAGAGGCAGAGCCAGAATTTAATCCTGACTGGAGTGAACCATATAGAACCATTTTTGACCTTTGTAGCGTAAACATATCATACAAACCTGACGTTTTTACGAGTTTACCAGAAATCTCCGAAGCCAGTTCACCTTGTTAGGGGTTCTAAAAATTTTTCAGGAGGGACATTCAAGGGTTACTAATGACTGGCAAGCAAGGTTGAAAATATTCTGGGGGGGAGGCGGCAAAACTGTTCCAAGGGGGCTGAGCCCTACATGCCCCTCTTGGCTACGGGTCCGCTCTCGAATACTTTTTACTGCAGGTTTACGAAATAAGCACAGTTTTGAATTTTAGCAGTATTAATGTTTATAAGTCACGCAATACATCAGGGGGTACAGGTCCGGATAAGCTTTTAAAATGTTAAAACATTTAAATTTAGTCGGTTTTATTAATATTTCATTCAGCTTTTCTCAGTTTTTGCTTCCTAAATTCTTTCAAGCAGCATCTAGGGGTGGCATTCATGTCTTTAATTCAGTTTCTCGGATATCATCACTATCTGGATACATCACTGTGCTATGTAAGTTAAGAGTCCATATTCTCAACTGTGTATAGCAACTATCATCAGTAAGAGGTTTTCAAACTCAAACTAACTATCGCAGTTGTTGAACTCAAAATCGGTACAGAAGTAGAGTTAAATCACATGCGAAAAATGTGCGCAATTTTGAGCCTCAGCATTAACTGGTTGCAAAGTTACAAGACCTATCATCACTTGCGATAGCTGCTACACACATTTGAGAATACAGACCAAGGTCAAACACTAAAACTAAAGGGTTCAAACTATAAGCACAGCGCTTCAGGGTCAAACGAATTTGACTTGAGGCAAGCAAGTATATCAGATAGCTTGCAAACTGCGTCAAAACTTTGCTGGATCCCAAAATTTCCCTTGGGGGCGGTTGAGTCGATCCCAGGCCTCCCTCAGACGGCGGGGTTCAACAGACTGGTTAACGCAATTGATCAACGGTAGCCGAACATATGGGTTAATACTAAACAGGACGGCACTGTGGTACGTTAACGAAAATTAATGGAATGCTAAATTATTTAGTACTCTCTAAAGCTGTAGAAATATATTACCGTTTACCCGTGTTTAACCTGTCAGTATCAGATTCAATCAAAAAAAGAGACAAAACAAACAAATTGATACTTTTACGAACACGGACGGAAGCGTTCATTTGCGGTGGATCAAAGGCACTGGCCTGTAGCCAGGTAACCTCACACGAAAGGGGGCTAAACATTATTTCAGGAGGGGTATACAAGGACTTTCGGTGAGTCACAAGCAAGGTGGCATATTTTCTAGCGAAGGTGGAGGGGCAAAATTCTTCCAGAGGGGACCTAGCACCCCTGGCCCCTCTGCCTACGGACACGTAAACGCATGGTTTAAAGGAGAGCTAAAATAGAAATGGGTTACTTACAAACAGGGATGTATCATGATTGGGCTCATAGCTAGAGATGAACCTGAGGGTCAGCTTCCCGTAGGAAAATTTGAGTCCCATAGGAAAGCTTTACTTGATGTAAAATTTCCCGAAAGCCAGTCCGAAAATCTGTTTCGGGTGCTCCAAGCACGTTGAACTGGTTCCTGAACACTATCACCTGCTTTGTCGGGTTCAAAATTTGGCTATGCAAATTAGTAATCATAAGATAAGACAAATTGAAAAAAATTGCTATGTTGGTGCAATTTGTTACCTTTAGCTTAGGCTTAGGCTTAGGCTTACTGTAAATTCCAATGAAATGATAAATCAACTCAGCTAGAGAGTTGGTTATTTCTGAATTAATAATAGTTAACATTATCTCACTCTGAGTTGAGTTGATTCTCACTCTGAGTTCAGTTTATTCTTTGTAAGTTGAATAATTAAGTCAGACTGAGTTCTACTGACTCAGAATTCTAAGTTCGGAAAGTCCTAACTCAGACTGAGTGATTAAACTCATTCTTGGTTAAAATCAACTCACTCGGATATACAGTGTAGGCTTAGGCTTAACCATAGGCGGGGACTGGCTACCAGAACCAATTTTTAGGTTTGTCCAGCTGGAGCTGGTGTTAGCATCGTTCAGACACTTTGATTTTTTTTCGCAGGGGGATTCCTGATGTTACGAGTAAACTCAAATTTTAAAGATTTCCATTGTGATTTGATACAAAAATACGTCTGGTTTCTTGCCCGGAGAGATTTCATCATTCGAGCACCCACTCCCTTTATAATTGAACGTTTGCCGTGGGGCTGAATACAAAATTACGTTAAGCATCTCGCTCGCTTCGCTCCTGATTATATAAAATGTGCCTGGTTTCTCTGGCTCGCTCCGTTCGCGATGTTTTCTTTTCTATTGTAACTGCTGTTGTAACCCCTGGTTGCGATGTCATATGCCTTACACGGGTGTTCTCTAACACAACCATACCAAAATAAGATGGAATATTGGAATTGATACAGAAAACGGTGGGTTATACAGTGATATACGATTGCGCACCCCCTTAAACACGTATGTCGTTTATAGTTACCGTTACTACTCCGTACCAGTCCCTTCTCTAGGTGGCCTAATGATTGAACATCAGAGTACAAATGGAACATCTACAAAATTTTTAGCACCTATACAGAGTCCCCAACAATTATCAGTTCGAGGGAGCACTCAGCATTAGCTAAGGGCGGCCTCCTTGAGGCCAGCTAATGACCTTAATCATATACACCTTCTGCTATATTCGCTTCGAAATGTGTACAGTTTCAAAATGATTACGTTCACAGTGCGACTGGATATCCGGATCCGGCATAATATCCCGCAAAAAATGCTATCCGCATCCGGTTCCGGAATCCAGAATAAACATACCGGACGCCGATTGTTGACGATTGTGGTGCCGAGTTTTATAAAACTGCTTTTTACAAGTGAACGCCTTAAAACGTGTTGTCGCGATTTCATTTCTGGAAAGACAAGTTTAAATTCTGATACACTGGAGCAAATACAAAAAATTCAAGCTAACAATTACTTCTTATTCAGTAAACATATATTTAGAGTGACGCAAAACTTCAAATACTTCACTAGTTTAAATGCTATGACCGATTAACATTCGGTTGTGGCAAAAAAATCATTATTCGTATCCGGTTTTGGTATCCGGTAAAGTAGTATCCGGTAGCACGCTAGTTGCAGATACTATGGCCCCACCCAGCGGCGGTTCCATGTTGCCTAAATCCTTCAATGACAGATGAATTTTGAAAAATTTAAACGTACGAACTTTAGATTTTAAATTTTAAATACACACTTTGAACTCAACTTGAAACTTTGCAACAATTCCACGTTTGAAAATATTTTTCGAATTTCAATTTAGTACATCGCCAGCGGCGACAAAAACAGCTTCAATGAAAGCTAAGCTTTGTTGTCTCCACTGGCGAACGTAAAGAACACGGGCGGAACTGTATTATACGCTTATTCCAAAGCATAAGCCTAAGCCCATGCCTACGCCTAAGCGTAAGATTGAGTTTATTCCTAAGCCGAAGCCTAAGCATAAACCAACCAAAAAATTAGTCCAAAGCTTAAGCTTATTTTATTACAGTCCCGCAGAAAACGTTCCGTCCCTGATCTTTACATGGGCCCCTTCACTTTAGGATAACATTGAATACTATGGTTTGTGCAAGAAGCCAGTTTCTGGCAAAATATCGCAGAAAAAACGTCCAGGACCTGTTGATAAGGCGGATACGTTGATCTTAGCCCAGAAGGGTATTCTGGCCAAGATATCGCGGCAGTGACGTGCAAAGAACTCTCGATGGTTGCGGCATCTTTGATTAGCGTTTATAATTAAAGTTTTGGCAAATTGTTAAATTTCAGCTACTAATGGTAATATTATTGTAATTTCAAAATTACAGGTATTTTCACCGATTACTACACAAAGTGCAATATTTACGAGATTTATACCGTTCCAAAATGAAACCTTGGCTACGAATCTGATGCGAACCTGCTCGAAGATAAGGATTACGACCCAACCGCCGTCCTATACCTGCGGCCCTGTACATCACGGCTTCAGCTGAAACACATACAGCTTGACCTCTGTTTACTGGGACTGTAGAACCGCTACTACAGTCATTGCCCCATGTATAGAACAGGGCCGGATCGTTTTCCGGAGGCGCTGTAATAGAGTCAGTTTTAAGCTTTGACTCACTTTTTTGCTTAGGCTTAGATTTAGGAATATGCTCATACTTAGGCTTAGGCTTGGGTTTAGGCTTAAGAATATGCTTATACTACTGTTCCGACCCTGTTCTATACATGGGCGCTGTCACTGATGCAATTTAGTAGCCTCTTATTAGCTTTATCAAACGTTATTGACATAGAGGAATTCTCACAAATGTTTCCAAAAATTCGAGTGGTTCAGACAGCTGTTGGAGAACAAATGTCTGTGTGAACTGAAATTAAACGCAATCAGCAGACGTTATTAATTTTAGGCGACACACTTCTGTCTTTCAGTTGTAAAATAACAATAAAATTAATCAAATGTTAAAATTTTAAAAATTAAATTGTTGCACTAGACAGTGCGACCCGTTGACAAAAGGAACCAACGGGGGTTACGGGGTCGTAGGCAAGGGAGGCGGACACGGGGGGCTCAGATCTCATCTGGAAAATCTCTGACCTGTCCAGAAATGTTTCAACGTTTCTTGTAATGCACCATCCACAATAAGGTTAGTGCACCGTGTGGAAAATGAATTTTTCAATTTTCAAAATGGATATATTTTGATACAGCTAGTGGGAAATTGATTTCATCATTTTAACGTATACGGAAATGGTAAATTGAAACTTCGTACCCTTGTATGCTCATCCTGAATATTGTTCAGCCTTACCTAACAAGATGAGTTGGCTACGAGCGTGGCCCATGCAAAGATCAGGCGCGGAACGTTTTACTGCGGCACTGCAAAGATTAAGCATAAGCTTTATACAATTTTTTTGTTTAAGCTTAGGCTTAGGCTTATGCTAAGGCTTAGGCTTAGGCTTATGCTTATGCTTAGACATAGAAATATGCATATATTATTGTAACGGCCTTGTTCTACACGCTGACCTTAGCGGTCAACGGCCATATTCTGACGAAATCAAATCCTGGCTCCGCCCATATACCCAGGCGACAGTTTTGGCAAGCTTAAACGCAAATACCGAACGGTTAAAGTAGACCGGTATCTACGGTACTGCAGGAAAAAAGGTGACAAAAATCAATAAGAAACCGCTGCAGGAGAATACCGAACTGGTTAACTGAGTATTATAAATGATGGTTGCTATGGGTAACCACGATTAAAAGATGCGAGTAAAACATAACTTTTTCACTGAGAAAATAGTCACAACATCATGCTTAGGTACAACAGTCCTCGAAATATGTGTCGTACCGTCAAAGGCGCCGCCTGAATATTGGGTTCTGGTCGGGTTCGTAGCTAAGCGGAGCAGGGCGGCTCAGCAACCTCTGGATAAATTTTGGCCCCCGTTTAGAAGATTTTCAATCTTGCTTGTAAGTCGTTGAAAACACTTGAATGCGTCTTCTAAAACATTTTTGGTCCCCACCGTCGGAAGGTGAGCTGGCTACGGGCTTGGTTCAGTTGCGAAAGTAATAGGATTCAGTGAAAATAATTGAAATAAACGGCAGCAGCTGGGAATTAACCAATTGTTTACCAGGCCAATGTATACATACACGGTTGTAACTGTAGTAGAAGCATATTCTTAAACCTAAGCCGAAGCGTAATCCCAAACGTAAGAATGAGATTAAACCTAAGCTTGAGCTTAAGCCTATGCCTAAGCCTTAGCCTAAGCCAATGCCGAAGACTTAGCCTGAGCCTAAAAGCATATGCATAAGCTTTAGCAAAAAAAATAATCTAAAGCTTAAGCTTACTGTATTGCAGTCACGCAGGAAAACGTTTCGCCCGACAAGCGGTGATAACATTTTTACAGTTGTCCCTTTAGGGATTGCACCAAAGTACATCGCCTGCATACGCTCTAGTATACGATCCCGGTAATCTGCAAGCAGCTAACAAACTGTATTATACAAATATTTTTGAAATCAAGTACGCGAGCGACCAGTAGTCGCCGCTGTTTCAACTAAGGACCGTACCGAAGGGGCCGGACCGGTCGGCATTCTTCAGTTACTGATGTATTTCCACTAGTTAGATTGTTGCAGCTGTTGTGATCTAAGCGACATTGTTATCAAAAACATATATGTACGCATTGCAAACCGATGTTACTGCAAGAAATGGTATCACGTAATAAATTTTGATGAAAAACCGTCGTTTCATTACAGTTGATCTTTATGGCCTATATAAAGATCAGAGGCAGTACCCTGATGAACCGCGAAAGGTCAGACCATAAATGTGGTGGCCTCGGTGAAACATTTGGGGGCTTCATTGGACCGGTACGTTGGATATGCCTTGCGAAACACACACCTATATATGTGCATATAATCTCTACCCTAAATGATCCTATAAACGCCATGTGTGGCGAATTCAATCCATATGGTACAAAAATCACTTCAGCCAAAACAATTTATTTTTACCATTAATTTTGAATTCTAAAAATTGACAAGAATTGAACTTCTCTAAACCACTTCCGAGTTTTGTCCAAAATTCCGTTCGAAAAACTTGCAGCTTCAAATAATTCATTCAAAATCATATAGCTAGGAATTTAGTTCACATGTGCGAATAACCATGCAAGTTTGCTGTATTTATTGCAGCCGTTTTCTCATTGGTTGATGAAAAAATGCCAGTCCCGTGTGCAATTTTAGCTACAAGTTCTCGCAGCAAAAAACTTGCACGTGTGAATAGGGCTTAAAACTACGTCATAAATACGAATTTCTTATATTTAAGACATTGATTATAACGCTGATATGATAGATATCTGAACTGAAGTAAGTGTAGAGAATATGGCGCAGGTGCAACTTGAGTTGAACTTCAACTTGAATACCGAAATATTTGCTAAACAGGGTACGAAAAGTGTAAAAATTCTAAACACAAAAAAGTATTCGTGGACCGATTCAGCACCGTAGCCAGAATATCATCATCCGGGAAGGTGTAAGCTCGTGTAAATCCCAAAAAGTTACATTAGCCACGTCACCTTGCTAGACGCTGAAAAAATTTCAAGAAGGGCATCATGAATTACAAGCAAAGTTGAAAATTTTCAAGGGTGTCAAAAAAGTTTTCCAGGAGGATGAGCTCCCACTGGGTTTCCTCTTGGCTCCCGCGGCTAAGAGTATTTTTTCGTTTCTCCATAAATTTAACTAAAATATATTTCCCGACTTGACCTTGAATATGCGGCTACTTTCATCAGAAAAATTTTGAATCCACAACTGCATTATGTAATGACAGCAAAGCGGTCAAGAAGCCAAACGCAATTTTAGTACTAAATCTATTAACGTTAGCTTTGATCCCTGTTGCAGGGCAATGGCTTGTACGTGCCGCTTGAATACGTCACAGTTTACATATATACACATATATACACACAACCCTAGAAAACATTATTAATAATAATGATGAGAAATGAGTTCTGAAACCAAACCATGAAATGCATTTACCGTTAAAGCTGAACAAGAAAACCGAAACAGACCTGCAGCCAATGAGAACCCTGAATTCTTTCAACCCAACCCTAGGATAAATTCGTCATCTCGTTGAAAAAATTACCCGCCCCCCCCCGCTTGTAAAGTTATGCAAAATCGCTCACACCCTGAAAATTTCTACCCGTAATCAAGTTGAGCTGACTGCGTATGAGAGCTGAAAAGACGAAAGGGATGCATTTGCGGTTTTAGATGCCGTGTTGTCATTGGTTATTAATTATTCAATAACCACTACCCGGTCAATAGCATGTCTGATCAGTTTACGCTAAGTTGCATTCTTAGAGACCGAGAGACCGTATTTGATGCCAAAAAATGACAAGGTTAGAGAGTATATTCCCACGGTTGAAGCCGAGGTGTCTAGGGTCGCAAGTATGGGAGGTTGGTTCGGTCGCAATCCGATCAAAGAACAGGACCGTCGTTAATAGAGTCGCCCACTCAAACAGGTCCGAGGGGGTCCCCAATAAAATGTTTCACAGCCTTATATATTCGTGGTCCACGAAAAATACTTTTCCAAAATGGAGGTCGCCAGGGCCGACCGGCACCAGTTTTGGAGTTTGGGACGCACTTCAGCCGGCACTGTCCTCAAATGTGTCCGCCTTAGGTTCGTTGGCAAGGGTTGATTTCGGAAAGGTATAATAATTCTCATAAAAGAAAATATTTTCATTTACATTATCCAGAATGTACTTCTTTTATGTTCTCTGTAAATTTCAGAAGGGCATATATCTGTTCTATCGATATCCTTGTATACGCCCCTGGTTCGTACCACAGCAGCATGGACATTTTTCGACGGTATTAAAACTTATTTTAGACAGCTTTAAGTATTCTCTATGATATCAAAGAATTTATCGTACATTTTCTGTAAACCGGCTACTTAATTGCAACTTTGGTTGCAAGACTGTGTAGGGTCCTGCCAGAGCAAAGCCGGTCTATAACCGAACCCCTATGGCCGTGCGGTCTGAGACATCAGCTCCCGTGACGTGAAATACTGTAGTGACCCGAATAAGAAGGGGAACTGATCTTTATTTGGCCTCTCCAGAGGGACCCCCGTTATTTGGTTACGGACTGTTACTTATTTTTAACCCACGCTACGCCACCCTCCATTACTCATATATATGTGGTACTGCAACTATCCGTTGAATTAAACGTTTATTTATCTTGCGTCAATAGCGTGAGCGATCATGCAAGGTTATACTTAGGAATGTACTTTCAAAATTTAAGTACGTCTTAGCGTTTCGAACTCAAATTATTTGGTCCTGGAGTCATTTATGCGCTACGGTTAACGATAATTGACATTTATGGACTCTAATTACGATCGCTTACGGACTCGCATTAGGGATACGGACTCCTATTGATCGGGACTCAAAATGGGGACTACCCCTCTTATTACCCCATACCATCTTATTTGGGTCACTACAGTGTTGTCTGCCGCCATCTGGCGATTAATAAAGCAATTGACTTACCAGGCACTGTTTATCCACCGATGTTTTGCCAGGATTCGCTTTAAACGAACAATATTCTTCAACTGGAATTAAGTTAACGAACGGATTATAGGTTGAATTTTTGGTGTTGTTGTTGTTTCTGCTATCATTATTGTTATTATTATTATTATTATTATTATTATATTTAAATATATTACAATTATTGTTACTGTCGTTAATACATTTGCTGGTAGAGTAGTTTGGGGTGTTGCTAATGTTGCGATCACATTCACACGCATTGTTATTGGCCTAAAACAAAAATATACGGGTTACTCAGCGTTTTTAGGATGCTCTAACCACGGTTTAGGACCGGAGCAGACAGGGGTGGGGCTTCTGTCAAACTTCATGACGGAGGCCCCAAACTCGCGAGCGAGAAGCCAGACGCATTTTAAAACTTCGGCGGTTCTCGTTTCCGCCGGTTAGGGTGGCGGCCCCATAAAGGGTGAAGGCCAGCCAAATGGAGGTATGGGGGTGGCTGCTCTGGCCCTGCTACGGGTGGCACCAACCACTCGTTGGAACGTTAACTCTTTCTCGCATGCATATTTTCAAGTTCATCTGAGATCCAATTTCTAGCTGAAATTTGTGAATCAAAGACTTTTGGATGGAAGTGCTTACAATTACGTACCATATGAGTATGAGAGCTTTCTAGCGTCTTGTGGAGATTTTGTACTGCACATACCCGTATTATACGCTGCGCTTTATGCATTATTTCGCGCAGACATTTAACGAAATATAGCTCACAGATACTCGATGCAGGGTTCGTGTACGTTTTCCCCACATCAGGTTTAGACAAAACCTTAGGAACAGGTAAGCATTTTCTTAAACCTAAGCCTAAACGTAAATGATTTGGGACAGTACACAAGATCATTATTGTTGTCCCTCTATTTGAAACTTCTAGTTTCAGGGCTTTATTTTCCTACTCATTTGTCAATTTCATAGACCTGAGATTTTTGATCACGGGCGTAACCGGGGCGGGACCGTAGCCACGTGAGGGCCAGACGGGGCTCAGCCCCTCCCCCTGGAAAAATTTTGGCTCCCTGGAAGATTTCCAACCTTGCTTGTAAGATGTTTGTCTCACAGTTTTTACCCGCGGCAAACTTTTATGTTTTAAGGTAGAAAACCAACGCTATTGTCTGTTTTGTTTCTGGTTAAATGCAGCTTGCGCGTTATTTAGCTGGGTTTGAAATTTTATCATTTCTAGTAAAATTTCGTTTGTAAAATTCATTGACGCTATATCGCTAAACTTCATTAAAGCGCGAATCACCAGCGATCTATAAAATACTGGTTTGACTTCAGGCGCGGGCAAAAGGTGGGTCGTGGGTAGATCTTTTTTGCGCGGATATATCCGCGGGTAAACAATTGTTGTTTGTGTTGGTGAAGCGCGGTTCGAGAGAAAAAATCCTTACCCACTTCCCAATCTGCATGTGCCATGAAACTATTGTAAACAAAGTATACTGAAATTCGACCAAAATACGTTATGTGGGGAACTCCAGATTTAAAGTATACAGAACACAAAAGCTTGCCTTGATGGGAGATAGAAACAATGGGTGCTTAGAAACTATGATCATTAGAAATAGATTTAGGCTTACGCTTAGGTAAGATTTAAACTCAAGCTTAGGTTTAGTTTTAGTGAGCGGGCGTTAAAATAGTCATAAATAATTTAGCCAGCGGTACCTCAAAATCACTTATAGCACTAGTCTAATACAAGGGGTCACTTCGGATATATATTAACTTTATTTTTAAATTTTTAAAATTGATCTTTTTCTAAATAATTGCCGCCAATGTAAACAACAGGGGCGTAACAGTATTATAAGCTTATTCCTAAGCCTAAACCTAAGCCTAAGCCTAAGCCTAAGCCTAAGCTTAAGCCTAAGCCTAAGCCTAAGCCTAAGTCTAAGCCTAAGCCTAAGCCTAAGCCTAAGTCTAAGCATAAGTCTACGCCTAAGTCTAAGCGTAAGCGTAAGAATGAGTTTATTCCTAAGCCTCAGCCTCAGCCTAAGCCTAAGCGAAGCGCAAAAAATTAGTCTAAAGCTTAAGCTTATTCTATTCTTGTCCCACAGAATAACGTTCCTTCCCTGACCGTTACATGGGCCATAATTGTTTACAAATTTATCCATACAACTCCTTCTCGTACCTACAAACGGCAAATTCATCGGAAACTAAAGCTGAACGAAGTTTAATTAATAACACTTTTAAGTCAGACAGTAAAACCTACACCATGTGCCAGCAATGACACGTTTCAAAACTGGCAAAAGAGCCAGGATGTCATCGCAGTAGGGTATCACATGATTTAAAAGGCTTTTTTGCGATCAATCACAGTATAGCGAGCATGAAAAATGTTTACCAATATGAAATTTATATACCTTAGCGCTTGTTTTTTTGTGAAAATTTCGTAAATTAGCCTCATTCCGTTATCTC
Source organism: Enoplolaimus lenunculus (assembly GCA_030248215.1). Taxonomy (NCBI): domain Eukaryota; kingdom Metazoa; phylum Nematoda; class Enoplea; order Enoplida; family Thoracostomopsidae; genus Enoplolaimus; species Enoplolaimus lenunculus. The sequence goes on from JASANG010003514.1 coordinate 41,536, forward strand.
TTTTGTAAATCATTCCGGTTTTGAAGAAGAAATTTGCCGACAAAAAATCGATTAAACCTCTAAAACAGGCTATAGTTGACGAATTACGTTAGACTTGACAACGTAAACTTTAGCAGGAAGTATTATTAGATAACACTTTGTCGAATTTTGACCCCGCTGTATTTGTAAGCTTTATCGTTAACAATTATTGTGAGCTTCAGATGAACAATTTGCATAGCAAAAATTCATATAAGTGACAGTACTTGGGAAACCTTGGGACCGGTTTGAAATTTAGCTTGAATCAATTAACATTTTAGTAACTGAAAATTTTTTTATTAGAGACAGTAACTGAAACGTTTCCATTATAAACGGTAATTGAAATATTTTTCATTATAGACAGTAATTGAAAATTTTTACATTATAAACAGTAATTGAAAATTTTTCCATTATAGACAGTAATTGAAAAATTTTTCAATATAGACAGTAATTGACAATTTTTCCATTATAGACAGTAATTGAAAAATTTTTCAATATAGACAGTAATTGACAATTTTTTTCATTATAGACAGTATATAATTGAAACGTTTCCATTATAGACAGTAATTGAAAATTTCTTCAATATAGACAGTCATTGAAATTTTTCCATTATACAAAGTAATTGAAATTTTTTCCACTATAGACAGTAATTAAAAAATTTTCTATTATAGACAGTAATTGAATTAATTTTCGTTAAAAACTTTTAGTCCAAAAATTGTTTATTACGAAACAAACGTGAAAATTAAGTTTAATTGAAAAACACAAACGCATCTCTTGGTTCACTTGTCAACCCAACCTGTGTTCCCACGCGTTTTTTCTCGCGGAAACAAACGCGTCGGTCAAATTTCCTCGAAGACTAAAAATCCACTAAAGCCCACTTATACGGTGATTTTTTATGTTGAAAAAAATGAAAAATTTCCGTTTGGGAGAAGATATTTATAGCTAAAAATTTTTGGCGACCGAGCAAAGCGAGCGAGATTATTTTTTGACATTTGTAGGAAATTCTACGGCCGTTAAAACTGCCTTTTTTGAGTTTTCCGAGAAATTTCGGGGGATATATTTCCGTCTATCTACTCTTGTTCGCCCCTGGCTTACAAATAAACTCATTCTTAAGCTTAGGCTTAGGCTAAGGCTCAGGCTTAGGCTTAGCAATATGCTTATAATACTGTTCCGCCGCTGTTCTTTGCATTAGCTCCAATCCTACTATAATGAATACTAGCCGAAGAAAATGAACACAGTTGTATTAATAACCGAAATACGAGGGCAATACGGTCACCTAGAAATTAATATTTAGCAACAAAAAGAAAGGCATTTTTACTGGCTTTAGAATAAATTGCTGATTCCTGGAGTGACCAATGTATAGAACTGGGCCGCAACAGCAGTATAAGCATATCCATAAGCCTAAGCCTAAGTTTTAACCCTAAGCGTAGGAATGAGCTTATACCTACGCCTAAGCATAAGCCTAAGCCAAACCCAAAGCAAAAAAATAGTCTAAAGCTTAAGCTTACTCTATTACACCCCCACAAAAAAGTGTTACACCCCCGATGTTTACATGTACCCCTAAAGTCAAGCAAAATTTACAAACATGATTTCCGGTTAATTTATTTGAAGGGCTAAAATTCTGGCAGAGCGGTCAAATTTGTTTTCTAATGACTAGAGCCTCTGACTTGTTTTGGCTACCCGACCGCTTAGGAATATGCTTATACTACGGCTACGCGTCTAAAAGTTTTACATTGACTGTCTAAACCAAACATAGCAATCTACTAATAGTATCAAAGTGATTAGAAGCAATTCGCTTTTCTGGAAGGACACAGGAAATACTCAATCACTGTCCGTAGAAAAAAGTTCTCACGGGTACCCTAACTCTGATTTAAATGTTCTAGTGTCGCAATCTCAATTAAGGGTACAATTTTTAATTACCCCCAAAGCCCAATTTTGTAGGTCGATGCAAGCCCGTGGCCAGATCACCTGGCTAGTGGGACTACAAATTTTCAGAAGGAGCATACAAAGGTTTTCGTTGACTTACAAGCAAGGTTTAAACTTTTCTTGGGTGGCAAAATTTTTCTTGGGAAGGGCGGATCCACCTGGCCTCCCTTGGTTACGTCTTGGGTCCGTGGAGGTTTAAAAAACCAAACAATCAGAGTATAAAACGGATAGTAAAAATAATGGAAACGGATAGTGATCAAATAACGGAAACGGAAAACGGATATTGAAGCAACAAAAATATTTTATTTTTCTGCCAACACAATTGAGGTGTGCATAAATTCACCGCTCTTTCAAAAATTTCAAAGAAAAAAGTCGGACGCATCAAAATTTTTAAGATTTTGGATGAATTATATAATGCTTATTTCATTTCGAACAATTGCAGCATATCTGTAACAAAAATTGCGAGATATTTCCGTGATTCATATCTAAATTTTGATGAATGTAAAAACATAATTCCGTTATTTCTATAACGGAAACCGCGAAACGGACACCGATTTTTACCGGAAACGAAAACCGGATTACCGGTCACACCCTGCAGCAAATAATGTTTTCTTTCAATTTACTTTTCTCTAAACAGGGATATCCGTTTTTTTCGGATCGTAAGCAATTTCGTGCAGTTTCTATTAAATGAAACGTCATTACGGTTCTTGAAAACATAAATAGGAAATAGAGCTGGCAACGAAAGTTTTGGTCTGCACAGAAATATTTCAATTCCCAAAAAATATCGTTGAGCTCGGGTCCGTAGCCAAGATGGGGCAAGCGGAACTCAGCCCCCACGAGAAAATTTTAGCCACGCTTAGCAAACTTTCAACCTTGCTTGTAAGTCAACGAAAACACCCTTGTATGCCCATCCTGAAAAAAAATTATCTTCCCCCCCCCCCTTGCAAAGTAAGCTGGCTACGGGCCTGGTTGAAACGCATCGTATAAACTTTACGCCCAATGTTACTTTTAGGGGCGTACCAGTTAATTAAGCATATTCCTAAGCCTAAGACTAAGTGTTGCAAAAATGTGTTCCTAAGCCTAAGACTGAACCTAAACCTAGGCAAAAATGTAATCTAGAATGTAAACTTAGTTTTTCATGGACCCACCAGATACATGGACGCCCCTTAAAGTAACATGGGCCGAGTTTACTATGAGGATCAACTAATAATTGCAAACTGTATGCGTGCAATAAATACCCGAAACACCGTGTTTAAGTACACAATTTCCACAAATACTTCAGCGCTGCTCGTGGTCGTTGCGTCAACCTCGTACATGGCGATGGTAAACGCTGATCAGCAAAGAGTTCAAGATTACAATTCAAGCTTGAATTGAAATATCAGATGAACGACAAAATATTCGCACAGGAAAAATGGTAAAAATATCCTCAAAGTTTTTCCTACGGTTTTGAAAACAATTACCTACAGGATCATAATTGAGCCTCAGAGATACTGGAATGCTTGAAATTTGGTAAAGTACAACTTAACCACATTAGCGTATACCCTGCGTTCATAGGTATACTGATTTATGTTTTGAGTGTTTCATGTTGTGATACCCCACAAGAATTGTTATATTTTGGTGGGCCCGCAGCCTTAGAGGGGCCAGGAGAACTCAGCCCCCTGGAAGAACTTTGCCCACCCCCTAAAATGTTTTCAACCTTGCTTGTAAGTCATCGAAAACCCTTGTATGCACCTTTAGAAATATGTTTAGCCCTCCCTAGCAAGCTGGATACAAAGGCCTGTAAGGCATTGCCAAGAATGAAACTTTAGGGCCAGTACGAGCCACGGGAAACATTAAACCTTGACAAACCATAGAACAAAGTTTTCGCTGGTGGTGTGTTTATACCTGAACCATTTGCTAGTTGGTTTTTGGGGTCAACCGGAAGTAACTGACGGGCGTATAGGTTTCCGAGAACAAGCATACCAGAACGGGAAGGACGTGTACGGGAGCTTCACATTGGATGTACAAGGATCCATAAGGGGATCCATATTCTACAGAAATTGTTTAACAGAACAAAAGCCTCCATAGCTGTTTAGGAATAATCTGAATTCGAATAGTTATGGCACTTATTCGTAGGAATGTTTTCAATGAAGTTATGTACCCATCCGAAATGAAATATCGCTATTGCTAGTGTTGCTTCAACCGAGGTATACGCGTTGCAACGTGAGACGACTTTAACCTGTGGGTGGCTACTGAACCTGTATTGAAACCAGCTTTGATAATGATTTTTTTGAATGTACACTGCAACAAGTAGTGAGACAAAGTGACTCTCTTCGAAACAGGCTCTACGAGACGAAACAAACTGAGCCGACTCCGCCAGAGTTAAACGTGCGACTTAGTGAGTCGAATTTGACTCTGGCGGAGTAGTATTTGACTCAGTTGGTGTACTAGTCCCGTAAAGCCTATTTCGGAGAGAGTCAATTTGACTCACCATTTTTTGCAGTGTAACGTAAAAGAGTTTATGTGTTAAAAATACGAGTGGAACTATACACCTAATCTGATACGTGTGAAAATAGGACGCTGTATTTGCCTCAGGAATTTCTGGCGAAGCGCCAAAAGGAGTCAATCTTAGGGTAGCGCTATACTAATCGTGCGGCTCCGTCTGGTGCCGTCTGGTGCCGTCTGGTGCCGTCTGGCGCCGTCCGTCACCATCGGTCACCATACGGTATCATATGTGAGATTCACGGACGATAACGCAATGTGACGTACGGTGACGGACGGCATCAGACGGCACCGCACGAAGACGTACAGTGACGGACGGCGCCGAAAGTCATCAAAAGTATAGCGCTGCCCTTGCCGGCATCAGAATAACCTGCCGGAAAATTGAGTCCAAAATTTTTTGGCTGCCTGAAACCACTCATAAGATGCTTGAAAATGCTGTTATACTCTCTCGAAGCCGTAGCTAAGGGGGCGCAGGGAGGGCTTCCTCCCCTCGAAAAAATTTTGCCCCCCCTCCTTAGAAAGTATTGAAGGTTGCTTGTAAGTTATCGAAAACCGTTATATGTCCAAAGTGAAAATTCTTAGCCACCCCTAGCATGGTGAGCCGACAACAGGCCTGTAATAATTAAAAGGTCCCTACTTTACAATTTATCAACCGTCAGAGTTTTTTTGAAAATGATAAGGTCCAACCTTACAATTTTTCCCCGTTAGAACATTTTTGCGTGAATAATTGCGTTTCAAACATAACCAGCCGACCCCGTCAGAAATTTCTGGATCCGCCGCTGAATGTGGGGCCCCACTAAAAGTAGTATGGGCTGATGTCTGTACGATTAAGCGTAAGTATATTTCAATGTGGTTCTTTCTTCTTGGAACGTAAAACGACTCATGTATACATATATAGTTCGAGGGAAAGGTGACAGTCGATAGAACCTCTGTTACAGTGGTTTAACTCAGACGGAGACAAACCAAGTCAACTCAAATTCAGGTGGCCAACGCAAGTGTTTATTATTAGTCAGTAGCAATCTTCTAAACCGAATACCAAGGACTATTGAAGCAGCTGGATAATAAATAACGATTTTTACAATCGTATGTTGTACGCTCATAACAATCAGATTGTGAGTCAGGGTGCTTTCCTCATAGCAACAAGTTAAAACCAGTGCTTAAGAAACGAAAATTGAGCTTGAGAAACCCAAAGAAATGCAAAATCGAGTTTGGATATCCGAAATAGAAATTTTAATTTCGGGTATCCGAATACGGATATATCCGGATAAAAAATATCCGATGCTCATCAGTAAAATATATATACATATACATATATATATATATATATATATATATATATTTATAAATATATATTTATATATTTTTATTATATATATTTATAATATATATATATATGTATATATATTTATAAATATATATTTATATATATCTATATATGTATATATTTACAAATATATATAATAAAATTCTCGCTCAAACTATAATTGTGTCTAAATTAATGAGAAACAGCGCACAATATGAATATTGCCTTTTCCAAGTCGTTGGTTCACTAACTTCTATATATATTTGTACCTTACGTGAATGCCAGAAAAACAAAATTATATTAACAATTGATCGTGTCTTTAGAGAAATCTGCTATATAACGCATATTTCCTTTAATTTCAGTAGAAATGGGGTGGGCAGAGACTAGAGACGTCATCCCCATTGCAATAAATATTCATATCTATTAAGCCGTCGTTAACGATTTGATAATAGTATCTCAACGGCTAATATAGTCGTTTTTTGTTTGGCGACCCCTGTTTAACCTAAATTTCTGTCTACGACGCTAAAACCTATGTCGGTATGTACATCTATAGATGTATAAATCTATAGGTACCTACGTGGCCGTATATGCGAAGCTAGCAGGTTATATAGCCTTCAAATCTTGTGAACCGACAAAAATACACATTTCCAAGCTTTAGAATAAACCGTCCGGATGTTGGAAACCAAAAATATTTCTAACGTCCATGTGATGTCCCTGCCCAGGTGCGAATATATATATATAAATATATATTTATATATAAATATATATATATATATATAACATGTATATCTAATAACCTGATTACCAAAGATTTAGATGATAAAGGTAAAAAGTGACAGAGGCAGGTGACAATAGTAGACACATAAACCAAATGAAACCTAAAGCAATGTTCAACCTACGACTCGATGCTGTCTAAATGTTTTGTGCATGATCGACTCATTTGGACAGGTTCGGGAGTTGGCGGCTTGCGACCACGCTTAGGCTTAGGCTTAGGCTTAAGGTTGTTGACTGGATTTTGTCGCTTCAACTAATTTTACTTTTAGGTTAAGTGAAGATGCGCGGTCCCAAGCGTACATATGCGTCGATGTAACTCAGGATGGGAAACCTATTGCATACAAGTTGGATTCTTTTTGTAATTTTCCAGTGTTTGGTAACTTTCGGACGTACCAATCTCAGTCGCGGGACATTATAATACCGAGTTTGACAACATTTTCCATCAGCATGAGAGTTCAAAAGTTGCCGAGGGTAGGCGACGCGAATACTTTTAGACTGAAAGATTTCAATTCGAGATGTCCAGTGGTGGATGCAGAAGTTATCGGATGCGGTCTATTCACGCTCCATAAACAACTATTTAGCTATAAAACGTATTGTAAGCTTTATAATCAGCAAACTTTAGCAGAAAACTATTTCAACGACGGGGAATGCTTTACCCTGTATGAATAGTCCAAAGTTTAAAAAATGTGCTAAATTTTGAAGCTCGAAGCTAAAATGACTCACAAAATACATGGCATATCAATATTAATAAAGATTGGTGCTATACACATTTGAGAATACTGAAAAGGCCAAAACGTAAGGTTTACAGACCAGTAGCCAGCTCACGATGCTAGAAGGGCTAAGAAATTTTTTCTGGAGGGGCATACAATGGTGTTCGTTGACTTATACAAGTAAGGTTGAAATTTTTTCCAGGGTGGGTGCCAAAATTTTTTCGGGGAGGAAGGGCTGAGCCCCCCCCCCCGGGTTGCAAGAACGATTAGATGAGTAACCTTGGACTGGTTTCATATTTTAGATTTTGACTGAAAAGTTTACACTGCTAGTAAACACTAAGTTTTCAAAGTTCTAATTAGAAAATATCAAACAATCGTTTGGTTATATATTTTCGCTTCCGGTTCGTTAAATGCTAATTTGAAACGACACAAGCAAAACATACGCTTATTTGTGCTGTATATACGGCTTTGAGCAATATTAATACTTGGGAAAAAACTTTGGCGAGGGTGAGTGAAAAGTATTAAAAAAATAAATACTCGGGCCCGTAAACAGAGGGGGGACGCAGGGACCTGGAAGACTTTTGGCCCCATCTAGAAAATTTTTAACCTTGTTTGTAAGTCATTGAAAACTCAGGTATGCCAGTCTTGAAAAATATTTACCCCACTCTAGCAAGAAAAGCTGGCTACTGGCTTGTATATATACATGGAGAACCGGATATATATTTCTTGAAAGCTTAGCAGCTTCTATTACGGTAACGCTGCAGTAGGGGGAAACTATCGCAGGCTAAAGATCTTTCGCCCCTCGAATTACAACACTGTATAGTATAAAAGGCAGAATTGTCATTTTCTTGGTTTCAGCAAATTTTGGCGTAGGACCGTAGCCAGAACAAACCAGTACCCAGCTCAATATGCTGCGAGTGATTTCTGGACTAACCTGCTAGATTGGACATAGGGGTAAAATATTTTCTAGAGGCTGTTGACCCCCCTCTCTGATTTCCACCTGGTTATAGGATCGTTTGGTAGGCCACCGACGTCAATAAAAATCAACAACCAGGTTCATTATCCGTTTCTACCAGGTTTTCAAAGTTACCAACCAGTTTTATTGCGTAATAAAGTTTCCTTAAGTTAAAACAAAACCAGCATTCTAAACGCGTGAGAACAGTGGAAAAATTCACGCTCATAGTGAAATTTTGGTCGTGTTGGGTCGTAAAAATTCTAATTACAACCAGCGGTGACCTTAGAAATTTTGGTGCAATTTCGGTCTCGAAGCCGCTGGGTCGTTCAAATAAAACCTACCCACGTTCTGTACGGTATCTATGATTCCACTTATAGCTGTTTCAAAACGGTAATAGCAGGCTTCGACCAGAACTTAGCAGGTTTTGCTACGAGTGTCCGCATAAAATTATATTTGGGGGGCACCGATTGATTTTTGAGGCCCTGCCGTGGCAAGTCAACATTTTTAGACCAAGTCTATTTAGCGGCACACCAGCTTAATTTCGGGGGTACGACCTCAAATTCCGTCGTGGGCACGCCCTTGGGTTCCGGTATCATGATTAAAAACCGGAACCGGAACTTCCTGTTCAAAATTGCTTGTAATTCATCGCAAACCCTTGTATGCTTCGCCTAAAAATTGTCCGCCCGCTTGACAAGGTGAGCTAGCTACGGGCTTGATACTATAATGGAAGGTGAATATATAAGGTGATTTATTAATCTTGATATATTGAAACTGTAACTCGTAGTACAATCTCATTTTCAATGTCACTAAACTCAATGTTGATCAACTGGGACAAATAGCTGTTTGAATGCCAGGACCATGGCATACCTGTGCTGAAAAATTTTGCTAAATTCGTGTCTATTATCACAAATCATAGTTACTATTATAACAAAAAACCTATATTGTTTATAGATGAAAATAAACTAAATAATGCCTGACGGCAATCTTAATAAATTGTTTACCATGAAAAGAAACGATTACCGGTTAATTTTATAGGACTGTCGAAACCAGAAATGTAATTTTACACTGTAAATTCCAATGAGTTGATTAATAAACTCAGAGAGAGATAGAATGAGTTATTAGTGGTTATTTCTGAGTTTTAGTGTATATTAATTCATTCTGATCTGATATAATATCGGGCGAGTTGATTAGTTTACTCACAATGAGTTCAATCATTGTTAATTCGGAATTTTGAGTTCTGAAAGCCCTAGTTTAGAGTTCAGACTTTTGAGTGGATTCAACTCAGTCTGAGAGTTCAAATCAACCCACTGGAATTTACAGTGTAGTTATTAAGTTAAGTTGATTAAATATTGACACCGGACACGATTTCAATTATAAAGCCTCAGCAAACGAGCAAACGAAAGGTTCAAATATCCTAGGAGACAACCGTTCAAAATTTAGGCACCGTTTGAAAATGGTAAGTTACGTTTGCATCCATTATTTTGGTAGCTTGCGACCAAAACCAGGTCACGGGTGAAACCGATTACTGCGGATCAGATGGTTCACGGTTCATGCGGATCATGAGTCACCTGTATTGACATTTGTGGCAACAAGGTGCTTTGACCACGGTGGTGACCAGGATATCATGAACTTACTGGATCCAAGAGATCAAATATTTGGACTGTCTTGCGAGATTCGCTCGCAAAATCAGCTTCACTACTGGTTACAATAGTGGTCAAAACGTGTCATTGTCAACAAACAAAAGTACTGACTCGTACGTTGGAAACAAGTAAGAAAAAATACAATAAGCCCGTAGCCAGAGATGTGTCAGGGCGTCGAAAACTCCCCTGAAAGAATTCCTCCCTGGAAAATTTTCAAGCTTGCTTGTAAGTCATCAAAAACCCTTGTATGCCTGTCCTGAAAAATTTTTAGCCCCCAAGTAAAGCTGAGCTCGCTCCGAAACTGCAGCAATAACAAAAACAGCATCACGATAATTGTTCGCAGACAACTTCTGGTGTGAAATTTTGTCGACTTGACAATTCGTCGCCAATCATTATGCTACACTCAGACTCAGGCTTAGGATTACGTTTAGGAATATGTTTCAATTTATCCATAGGCTTTAAGACGCTGTTGAGCGATAAGTTGTCGGGTGCCGAACTGTCGTATATTCAAAAAAATCACAGCCTCGAGTTCTTAGCCGCTCAGACGTTGATGTTAGACAGCATTAAACGTGCTTAAAACTCGTCCTGATTGTGACGAGCGTGCTAAAATAACATAAACGCTGCGAGCAAAAGCACGTCATGCGAATCAGCTCCTTGTACCTGTGACCCGAATATACCCACTACAAAGCCGTTCAAATTTGACCGATGCACGGACGTCACAGAGTCTATTTCGGGGGCACAAGCTACATATGGAGCTTCACGACCCCACAATGCCCCACATGGGGACGTGCTTAGACCCATGATCCGTTACAATCCTCTTTCAAATCTGTACTGTCATACTGATTGGCCCCACGCGGGACGTCCTTAGACCCATGATCCGTAACACTGTTTCAAATGTGTAATGTCATACTGATTGGCCCCACGCGGGACGTCCTTAGACCCATGATCCGTAACACTCTTTCAAATGTGTAATGTCATACTGATTGGCCCCACGTGGGGACGTCCTTAGACCCATGATCCGTTACAACACTTTTTCTAATGTGTAATGTCATACTGATTGGCTCCACGCGGGACGTCCTTAGACCCATGATCCGTAACACTCTTTCAAATGTGTAATGTCATACTGATTGGCCCCACGCGGGACGTCCTTAGACCCATGATCCGTAACACTCTTTCAAATGTGTAATGTCATACTGATTGGCCCCACGTGGGGACGTCCTTAGACCCATGATCCGTTACAACACTTTTTCTAATGTGTAATGTCATACTGATTGGCTCCACGCGGGACGTCCTTAGACCCATGATCCGTAACACTCTTTCAAATGTGTAATGTCATACTGATTGGCCCCACGTGGGGACGTCCTTAGACCCATGATCCGTAACACTCTTTCAAATGTGTAATGTCATACTGATTGGCCCCACGTGGGGACGTCCTTAGACCCATGATCCGTTACAACACTTTTTCTAATGTGTAATGTCATACTGATTGGCTCCACGCGGGACGTCCTTAGACCCATGATCCGTAACACTCTTTCAAATGTGTAATGCCATACTGATTGGCTCCACGCGGGACGTCCTTAGACCCATGATCCGTAACACTCTTTCAAATGTGTAATGTCATACTGATTGGCCCCACGTGGGGACGTCCTTAGACCCATGATCCGTTACAACACTTTTTCAAATGTGTACTGTCATACTGATTGGCCCCACGTGGGGACGTCCTTAGACCCATGATCCGTTACAATCCTCTTTCAAATGTGTAATGTCATTCTGAACGATTCTTTAACGTTATAGCATCGAATTTAAATCCGTTGCTTCTCAGATTAAAAAAAACTATTTGACTTTTCAGAAATTTATTTAAGCCGGTATTTATTCAGGCTCGTAGCCAGCTCACCTTACTAGGGGGGGCTAAAAGTTTTTAGAAGGAGCATTCAAGGGTTTTTATGGCAACCAAAGTTAAAATTTTTTAGGGGGAGCCAAAATTGTTCCATGGGGACACAGCCTCCCCGTGGCCCCTCTTGGCTACGAGCCCATATTCATCATCGTATTTCCGGTTAAACACAACACTGCTGCCTCTACACGTTTACTCGTAAACTCATTATGCATCTCGTGCATATCTACACGCTTTCTACCGCCAGTAACGTGCCACAGAAATTTAAATTTAGACGGGAAACGGTACTTAGAAAAACTACAACATCCCTGGCTCTTAAAATAGAGTTCACAGATTGCGTTATTAGTCGTTCAACCAAATCATCGCCTCTAGCGGACAAAATAGTTTCGACTGGAGAAACAGTGGCTTGGTTCTACGGTGCCCCGTGTCCGCGTTTAACAACCTGTCAGGGTGAGACCAACCATAAAGGTGCAGGGACTTTGAACTTGTTTGCCCAATGAGATAACGTGTTGTATAACCAGGTGCCGGACGTTCTTTCTGAGAGACTTTGAAGTTGTTTGTCCAAAAAATAAACAGTTGTATAACCAGAATGCTGGTTTTTATTTTTTATTTCATAATTTGTTCAAGACAAATGTTCTGACAACGCTGAAAATTTTTTCGTTACTTAACCAGATATAGAATTTATTTAGTGAACAAAGTGCTACGCATGATTGAAATGTCGGACCTATCACCCCCTCCCATCACCTTACGGAATAGGCCCCTGGCAGTTGCTGAAGTGCCGGTGCTATTAGCGCTCCCCCCACATCTTAGGGAATAGGCCCCTGGCAGTGGCTGAAGTGCCGGGGCTGTTAACGCCCCTCCACACCTTAGGGAATGGGCCCCGGGTACTTGAGGAGTGGCGCATACCAATGAGTCATTTCAAAAAATTGTACCATCAAGCGACGGATCCAGAAATTTCTGACGGAAGTCTGGTAAAAGTTATGGGACACGATAATTAGTGTATGCTATGCTATATATGTACGTACTAATTATCATTCTTTGCATGATGGCTCTGCGGATTTACCCACAGGTAGAAAAAATAGAATTTCCGCGGGTAAAGCGCAGCGCAGGTAAAAATCATTATCCACTTATATACACATCTGCCTATCTCATAGTTGGGGTGTTCGGATACCGAGCAGCGACCTTGAGTTTCTGCTGAATAATCTGACAACGCCTAAAAAATTTTATTTAAATAACTGAAGAGCCAAGTGATTTTAACCTTCTCACATGAATATTTTCTATTTCCCCTGAGACATACTTTTATGTTAGGATTCGAACTCCAGTGACTAGAGTGAGAGGCGTATACCATCACCACTCAGCTATAGGAGCTTGACGCTCGAGCCCGAGGGGCTCTCAAGTCTTGTGGTGATTTAGTACTATGTATTCGTGTTGCAATTGTTAAATACGGTGCGATATATATTATTTAACGTGTATGCACTGCGCTGAGTTGCCTATGGGCAACTCAATGTGAGAAGGGGTTAAGCTTACTCTATTGCAGTTCCGCAGGAAAACGTTCCGCCATTGGCCTTTGCATGAGCTCAACGTTGCTTATCCAATCGTATATATAAGTAACAATAATTTAATTCAATCTGAGCCAATTGACAAACATTTGGCTGAAGGATACAACTAAAGGGAGGAAATAACAACAAACTTAGAAGACATTGGCTGGGTTTCTGAAACCGTACTTAAGTACGACTTTGTACTTAAGTACGTGCTAAGCAGTTACTTACCCATTTTGTCGTTGTTAAAAGCTTACTAAAAGTTAAGTAAATACTTAAGTCGCTGACAAAATTTGACGTATTACAGGTTAGCAGCTCAGATATGCTGACCTTTGTCTCACTGTAAACTGATGGTGCCTCTTTAATATAAAGCAGAACTATTGCTATTCTGTTGTGACAGTGGCTGGCGTGGCATTTATCTGTTTTTGTTCAAAAAGTTAAGTATTTACTTAAGTAGGCGACTTTAAGTACAAATTAAGTAAATACTTAAGTATGATTACAGTAACCCAGCCATTGATACATTCCATATCGTGGACCAAGGCGTAACTGATCGATTTCTCAAGGGCACAACAAACGTGGACGGATGCCTTCAGATTTTTGAAACCAAATCTTAGTATTAGAATTAAATACGTGGAAAAATCCAATTGGCTTTTGGTTCGCTTCGTTCGCGATGTTTCTTTCATTAGTAATATTGCCCTGCGTATATCCCACCAATCGTTGGATGGCAGATGCTGCCCATGGGTTTTGTTGATCAAAATGGTTGCAGTTTGTCGACAAGCCAAAGAACCATTGGCGCGTTGCACGCCCGCGCGCAGTTCTAGCTATTACACCTATTTGGCGCGCTAAATGTACATTATATTCAACAGGTATGCGTTGTACCATCAAGGGAGTAAAAATATATTTCGTAAGTTCTAAACGCCTAAAACGTTTTACAATACCCTGCCGGATCCTATGTCCGTATTCTCAAATGTGTGTAGCACCTATCACCACTTACTGATATGTCTCTAACTTTAAAACTAGCGCATGTTGAGGTTCAAAACTCAGCATATTAGAGTTGTTGTTTGCCCGACTTTTGTACCAATTTTAACGATTTGCAATCGCAGATGTTCGTCAGTTTAAAAACCTATCGCTAACTGATGATAGTTGCTATACGCATGTAACAATATGGTTCTTGAAGTCCAAAAATAAATTTTCACATCGTCAAACTTTACTGGCAAAATACTTTTACACCAGGTTAATAATACCCTGCCGAAATGAAACCATCCTGGCTACGCTGCTGAAAATATTTAGCATAGAAGCGTACGTCCGTTGTATATCAAACGCAAACGCACAATGATTAGCTGTCTCTATATATATAACAGTGATCATGGTAGCAGTTTTGGCTCAACGAAGGGGCGTATTCGTCTTATGGGTTGTGTTCTGAGACAGATAACATATGACACACACATGCAATGCCAGGGTATATAGAATATCAAAAACTGAAGAAATCAAGCCGTTTATGGTACAAGGTCCCCAGCCTGAGAGGCCCTCTGTCGTATTAGTCTACTGTCTTGTCTCGGGTGTAGAGTTCGGGGTACGGTTAACGGTGTGTCTCACATAGAAAGTGTTTCAAAACAATAAACAACCATAATACCATGTTAAAGGGGTCTCCCCATGGAGGGCATTGGGGGGCGTGCCCTTCCAATTGGACTGCTGTCCACCAAATTGACTCGGTTTAAAAGGAAACTATGTTGAATTGCATTTGTAGGGGTTGTCAAAATGGCTCGGCGCCCCTCCTCCGAAATATAATTTTCTGCGGATGCCCCCTGTGCTTATAGAGTACAGGAGGCCAAGAGCCACTGACAACAAAGTTCCTTGCTTGAACGGAGCGCAGGGTGAACGGATTTTTTTACAGCTGGTCCGAGTTTTAAATTTAGGATTATTATAATTATATACTTCCTCGATCATTCCATACACAAATTTGAATTTTTCAAAAACTGCACTGAAAATGGTTCATTCCATACACAAATTTGAATTTTTCAAAAACTGCACTGAAAATGGTTCATTCCATACACAAATTTGAATTTTTCAAAAACTGCACTGAAAATGGTTCATTCCATACACAAATTTGAATTTTTCAAAAACTGCACTGAAAATGGTCCGATTTTTAAATTTAGGATTATTATAACACTTTCTCGATCATTCCATACACAAATTTAAATTTTTCAAAGACTGCTATGAGCGGAACTTAATAATATTTTATGGCGAAAATGTTTCCGGCGTAAATTGATGTCGAACGGCGTACATCGCCGTCCGTCGCCAGTATATCTAAATCGGTTATTTGACTATAACTCGTGTGAGCGAATGCGTTTTAGAAGACGGAAATTTTTTTATCAAAAACAAAATTATTTTTTCAAAAATTCAAATTTGGGTGTTGAATGATCGGGTACGGGCGGTCAAGAGCCACAGCTTCGTAAAATTTTTTACTAATTGAATCGATTTGGGATAAACAACGGACGCCTGGGTCCAATAATTCGCGTCCGTAATTAACAGACGTAAAATGAGAATATAACACGGAAAATAATTTTACATCGAAAGATTTTTTAAAAAACACATCATACTGATTAAACATTTGAAAAAACAGAAATTGAAATATAACTAAATTAAGCCGGCAGTCAGCTCATTTTGCTGCGGAGGGCTGAAAATTTATTAGGAGGGCATACGAAAGTTGGTTCATGTTACTTTAAGGGGCGTTCAGGTTTCTGGTGGGTCTATAAAAGAGTAATTTTAGATTCTAGATTACATTTTTTTGCTTAGGCTTACGCTTAGGCCTAGACTTAGGCTTAGGAACTCATTTTTGCAACACCTAGGCTTAGGCTTAGAAATACGCTTAATCTACTGTTACGCCCCTCAAAGTAACATAGGCCCGAAGGTTTGCGATGATTTACCAGCAAGTTTGAAACTGTTCTATGTGAGCGAAAAATGTTTCCAGTCGGAGCGGGGATAAGCTAAAACATTATCCAACGGAATTTTACCAATTGAATATATACATGTTGTATAAATATAGTGTAAGCTAATATCTGCAATGTCCAGTGCCAAATTAATATTCAAATATTGAATATTAAAAACATGAGTTTAAAATTTATCTTCAGAGGTTGATAGGTCCCGATGTCCACTAATAATAGACCATAGGGGGGTTATCTTCTTGTATAAATTGAAAAACCAAACATTATTGCAAAATTATTAATTGAAACAAG
Organism: Enoplolaimus lenunculus; assembly: GCA_030248215.1. Lineage (NCBI taxonomy): Eukaryota > Metazoa > Nematoda > Enoplea > Enoplida > Thoracostomopsidae > Enoplolaimus > Enoplolaimus lenunculus. The sequence continues at coordinate 58,005 of JASANG010003514.1, forward strand.
GGTTCATATTCTCAAATGTGTTTAGCACCTATCACCAGTTAGGGATAGCTTTTCAGGCTGACGAGCATCTGCAATTGCAGATCTATAAAATTGGTACAGAAGAAGGGCAAATCTTAAAATTGGTACAGAAGTAGGTCAAATTAAACGCAAACAATGCTGAATTTTAAATCTCACCGTTCGTTGGTTCCAAAGTTACATGACCTAACATCAACTGTTGATAGGTGCTACACACATTTGAGAATACGGGCCAAGATTCGAACTTTTACATTCTCTAGAAATCGCCCTTTATACTTGTCAGTCAAATTTTGATTAAAATAAAACCGTTACCTGCGCTGTTGTTCTGGTTGTATATATTTCAACCAATGGAATTTCAACTTTCCGGACCTCCTTTAAATTTGATTGGTTTCCTTTTAGTTTAAATTTTCAACGAACAACATTTGAAAACGTGTGTTTAATTGAAAACCGGTTTCAATTTAGCACATCGTACGCAATTATAAGCATACAACTTGTTCAGATGGAAAATTCACGTAAAATATTGTATTTTTGAAAATTTAAGGGGTTTCCAAAGCCAAAAAAGGCCTGTTCATCATTTAAAATTTAAATAGGATTGCTTACTGATGCATATAACTGATGGTATTTGCTCGAGCACGTGCGTTATTAACGAGGATTACTTGGGCCCATATAAAGATCAGGGGCGGAACGCTGTTCTGTGGAACTACAATAGAATAAACTTAAGCTTTAGACTATTTTTTGCTTGACTTAGGGTTAGGCTTACGTTTAGACTTATGAATAAACTTATTCTAACGCTTAGGTTTAGGCTTAGGCTTAGAAATAAACTTATAATACTGTTCCGCCCCTGTTGTTTACATTGGCCATTACTTGGGAAAAAGTTAGGCTTGGTTTAACCGCTTGTGGACTATTAAGAAATTTATATGGCATAGACGGTCAGTGGAGTATCCTTATTTACGGTCAGAAATATTTAGAGAAAAATATTATAAAATAATAAGGTTTCTATCTTACAAAGTACCGAATTGGTTCTATTCGTTGCACACGGTCTATGATAACGGTTTGTTGGCGTTTTTTGAACCTGCTGCGAAATCAGAAAATAGTATAAGACGCAAGCGAGAAAAAATTTTTCAAGACTAAAACTGGAATGTTTGACAAGAAATCCTGATTTGTGATTGCAAAAACTTGAATGAATTTTTCAAAATTTAACTTGAACTATGAACTTTTCAATTGAAATGTTGAAAAACTCAAGCAAAGTTTTCAATCGGACTCCGACCCGGCGTAAAGCGTTTGTTTACCGGAACGGTCAACGTAAAACATTTCATAAAGAGCGTATTTCTCAAAAATTCAAATCTATTCTTGTGAACTGTACACTGGAGATATAACAACTTGAAATCTGGTTAAAATTTTATACTTCGGACCGTTTCGGCTTAAATCCCTGAGGCGAACCAAGAAAATTCCTATAAAATTTAAGTTCACCCAACACCAAAAACGTAGACGCTACTGCTAGGTTTGAATTTTGCAGTTACAATTTTAAGGTTTGAATTTTGCAGTTACAATTTTAAGGTTTGAAGTTTGCAGTTACAATTTTAACGTTTGAATTTTGCAGTTACAGTTTTAAAACCCTACGGGTAAAACTTAATCTGCCAGAATGATTATAATCAACCTAAAAATTCAAATAACCCAAGAAACTGGTTATATATACATGGTTCTTTTCGTTATCAATACCAAACCCAAAAAACTGTTCGATATAGGCATATATTCAACATACTTAATCTATTATAACCAAATATGTAGGTGTATATGTATATATGTAGTGTCTATCTTTAAGCTAAACTGACATTCAAAGACGTTAGCCGTATACCGGTTGACATACTGTGCCAACAGGAGCGTACCCAGGAATTCCATGAATTCATTTTGGAAAGGCACAAATTCATGTAGACGTTGTTTTGACCAGTATCGTCGATAGCGTGTAAATATGCCTTTTGACAATCTCCAAAACTTTCGATACAATATAAACTAGTCCCTATCTTCAGCCGGTATGGAACCCTGGTTGACATACCGTGTTTGTATCTATAACCATCAAAATAACCCAGACCCTGAGCGTGTTCACCTTGCTAGCGGTCGCAATTTTTCAACAGGGGCATACAAAGGTATTCGATGAGTTGTAGTACAAGCGAAGTTGAAACTTTTCTGTGGAAGCCAAAAGTTCAGTAGGGCGTCCATACCCCCGTCCCGGTTCCGCCTCTGGGTACAGGCCTGACATCACCAGTTATGTACGTATCGTTGATCCCACGCATAGGTCCGCGTGTACTTGTGTGGTATATTTTGAAAATGTCTCCATACTGTCTGGTCGGCAAGACTTTTTTAAACTTGGGCACTTCGGTATATATACCAATAGCTGGGCCAGATGCTAGCTTTAGTGAAATTATTGGGTATATGGTTCATATATAGACCCACGGGTGTGTTAATCGGAAAGAACCTAGTTTGAAAAACGGATTCATGCTCGGGTGAACAGCGGGCGTCCATACCGCCAGAGAGGGCCAGGTGTGGAAGAATCTTACCCCCATCCTAGAAAATCTTAGTAAACTTTAGCTTTAGACTATTTTTTGCTTGGCTTAGGCTTTGGCTTAGGCGTAGGAATATGCTCATTCTTACGCTTAGGTTTAAGAATAGGTTTAAGCTTAGGCTTAGAAGTATGCTTAATGGCCAACGGATTTAAGGAGTTGTTTTCGACACAAAGCCATGACAGTAAAATAGTAACTCATTCATTGATTCATTCAAGAAAACGTATTCTTAACTGCACGCTTCGCTCGCGAGTATTTGTTTTAGATACTACAGGCTGAAGTAGTAAGGCTTTGATCCGGTTTTGCAAATTTTTATGACAAAATGTTCTAAAATTTTCAGCATCCCACTCGTAAAGGCGGTGCATCAAAATGTTTTAAAATTAATGCTAAATTTTGGTAAAATTTAATACTAAAATTGCGATTGGTTTCTTGCTCGTGAGTTTTTTTTCACTATTATCGTACGGCCTTCCGGCCATTGCGGTTCACATCAAAGTCACAAAAGTTCGTTTTGCAATGCATACACACATTATAGCAAAAAACAGTTATCGCCAATGGTGAAACGATTTTTAAACCTTTGTTTCAAAAAATTAAATTTTTTTGTCAGGAAGTCAAATTCAAGAAATACGGTTCAAATTTCTGAAGTTTAGTCTTTTTCAAGCTTAATTTAAAAAAATTTAAAGAATTTAGAGCAATTTTTGTTAAACTAGTCAAATTTGTTGCTAAAGTTAAGAAAATTTGTGGAATTGACGCTATTTTGCTAAAATTAGAAATATTTGAGTAATTTAGCGTTTTTTGCTAAATTTGAAAAATTTGTTGCTAAATTTAACAAAATTTGTCTAATTTAGACTTTGTTGCTAAACGTAATAAAATTTGAGGAAGTTAACCTTTTTTGCTAAATTAAAAAAAATTGTTGCTAATTTTATTAACAAAACTTAAGAAATTGAGCCTTTTTCGCTAAATTTAAGAAACTTTTAGGAATTTAGCCTTTTTTGCTAAATTTGAATAAATTTGAACATTTCACAATTTGAAGAAAACTGACAATGTTTTGAGAAAAGTTAGCTGGCCGCCATGTTCATATCTGCCTGGTAAAGATCCTACGCCACTGAATCGAAGTCTAAGCCCAAGTAATTATTAACCCACACTTAAACTTGAGCCTAAACCTAACCAAACGCATAAACCAGATCTTGCGCAACTCGAAACTCGCATTCAAACGTTCCGTTTAAAAAAATCCAAAATTTACCCTGCCAGTGTGTGAAACACACTTGGCGAAAAGTACTTGGGCACAAGTTTTCTGTACTCAATTGATCAGTGCCACACACACGCAACCACATTTTAGGTAAAGATGTAAACTTAATTAGGAAATCAAGCAGTAGAAAAACATATCTATCGAACAGTAGACAACACAATCTAGAAAGAATTTATTAACAATACAGTCGAAATATGCTTCAAATTTAAATAAATATACATACATACATATATACATACATATATATAAATAAATAAATAAATAAATAAATAATATATATATGTATGTATGTATATAGTGGATTTAGCGGAGAGTGGGAGGGGCGTATGCTGCCCCGTCAGCAAATTTTTTATGATATCAGAAAATGGGCACATTTATAGCATACAGTAAAAATTGCATTGCATAACTTTTGTCAGACGTGCGGCTGATTCATGGGAATGCTGGATATATCCATCCACTATCGAAATACTTGCTAATCATGCTTTAAAGTGTAAAATTACGAAACCCAAACAGTATCCCCCCGAGCAAATCATAGGTCCGCCACTGTATGTTCCTATATTCATACATGTGTCTTGGGTCGTATGTAAAGGTGATATGGGATATATGTCTGATGGATCTTCTCGGACGCTCGATAAAACTAAAATAGACAATTTTATACAGGCTTTGAAGTAACCGATTAATAAATGAAATAAGCACTATTGTAAAATTAAGCTATCACAGTGTAAATGTTCCTGTTTACTGGTTCTGCTAGAATCTAAAGTCCTGTAAGCGTTTATTTTCGTTGTCATCACAGGAAATGTGGTAGTGTCATAAAAACTTCAGTATCCAGGATATTGAAGCCAAACAAGCTTCAGTGACCATGGAGACTACCGCTTCAAAAGTCACCAGGTGTACGCATGTTATTGTGGAAGTTGCATATATTCGCTGTATACGACCCTGGCATCCATGTTGAACAACGTGGCATAAACCACATAAAAACAGCCCTGTTGTTCAGGTTCAGGCTTTAAATCGAACGACAAGTCGCCGAGCCAAAGCACAGCATCAATTGATCGAACCCCAATATAAACACAGTTTGCTGATATAAGCATGAAAATAGAAAAGTTCATGAATCTTGTGTTGCTGAATAACTTTTTGACGCCCGTATTTTCACACACACGCACACACACAGGCTGCTTTAAGTATAGCCATGGCCCGCTTAGCACGGCCCAAACTAGGGCGGATAGACAGTGACGGGCGGATCCAAAAAATTTTTGTCACAGTAGTCCACGCGATATAGTGTAAGCGGTGATGAGCGAAGCGAGCAAGAAGCCAAATGCAATATTAGTAGTAAATCTTGATGCAATGTGTTGGGTTTGATCCCTGTTGTGGGTGGGGCAAAGGTCTGGGTGGGGCCCCATTTAATCTGTTCGTGGGTTGAGTTGGCAAATGAACCTGCAAGCAGTAGTGCCATGGGTAAAGATGAAACGATGGAAAAAGAGAAGCATGAAAAAAAAGATTAACAGTTGTCTTGGGACAACATGGCGAAAATCGTATGGTACAACATATGTTGTTGTTGTTGTTGTTTTTGTTGTTGTCGTTGTTGTTGTTGTTGTTGTTGTTGTTGTTGTTGTTTTTGTTGTTGTTGTTGTTGTTTTTGTTGTTGTTGTTGTTGTTGTTTTTGTTGTTGTTGTTGTTGTTGTTGTTGTTGTTGTTTTTGTTGTTGTTGTTGTTGTTGTTGTTGTTGTTGTTGTTGTTGTTGTTGTTGTTGTTGTTGTTGTTGGTGTTGTTGTTGTTGTTGTTGTTGTTGGTCAGATTAAAGTAGTTAAGATTCATTTCTAGAGGGTATGACATCTAATGAATGATTCTTTTCAAGCTACAGTAGCGAACGTGAAAATTTGTTTCAACTCTTTCAACGAGTAGATTAATTCCAAAGCCTGTCAAAAGCGACCGCTGTTGGTTATTTCTCGACAACATTGGGGGGATGCGGTATGCTCAATCGATATCCCCTGTGATAGCAATTTGTAACACGTAAAAACTGTTGTTGTGGGTACGAAATGTGTTGCTCCTTGCTCAGTTTTAGGGACAAAAAACTTTAGGAGACAGAGTATTCGTCGGTTCAAACCACGCCATACAGTACAAAGGCACCGTTTTGCTTTTGCGACCGTCGAGACAAAGGCTTGTATATTGCGTGGTAGTTCCACCCCCCACGCGGGTGTAGTCACGATTTCATTTCGGCAGGGGATAACTTTAGTGAACGCTTTGTTTGCTATCGAACATACCGAGCGAGAAAATTTTTTTGACTTCGAATGCTGAAGTAATATTTTAAAGCCGGGGGGTGAACGCCCTTTTTTGTCGCATCTGAAATTTTGTGATAGGATATACCCTGATATATCTCTCGTTGTATATAAATCCTGGTGTCGTAGCGATGATTTTGGGTTTTTTGTTACTATCAAACGATTTAGGATATGAGCCAAAGAGCGCAAAAGTTCTTGTGAACACAACAATAGCAGTTTGTTTAATGGTTGTCACATTTCGACACTAGAATATCAGTGAGAGGAAAGTTGTGAGTGGCAAAAACGTCACCACCGAAGCGAGCGAGAATCCAAACGTCATTTTAGTACTAAAGCTTAATACAAAATCTTACGGTTGATTTCGGTTGGGGGGGAGCGGTAAACTGAGGTACTTGTTTGGATCCGCTGGTAATATGGCACAATTAGTACTGTCGTGTTTTGAATGCAGTATAAGCCAAACCGATGTCAGTTCGTTAAAATTTACTAAATATTCTCAGTGATAATTCATGAATACATATCTGCTTTCAAACCTGGCCGGTAGCCAGCTCAGCTAACTATGGAGTGGGGCTAAAAATTTCTCACGACTGGATATAAGGGTTTTTGATGACGTATAAGCAAGGTTGAAAATTTTCTAGACGCGGCAAATTTTCCCAGAGGGGCTGAGTGTGCCCCTGGACCACCATTGGCTACGGGCTTGGCTTAAAGTTTGTTTAAAATTCACCTTGAACTGGCAGTTAAGAAATGCGGGGACGCTTTTGAAGCTTTGAGAATTTATGCCGTAGGTATGACAATAATGTTTTTCAATGTGTAAGCTAAACCATGTAAAAAAATGAAATCATTTATCATTAATTATTACTAGAAAGCATATATAAACGGTGTAATAAAAATAACGGAAACGGATAGTGATCAAGAACACATATTAAAACAGACATTAAAGCACAGAAATGTTTAGAAAATCTTATTGTTTTCCCGTAAAACAACTATGGGATACACTAAGATTTACGTGGATTTTTAAAATTTTATAGGATAGCGAATTTGATTTTGTTTTCAGTCAAAATGAACAGTTAAAGCATACTTATAAAGGAAAATTAAATGCTTATTCACGCAATTAACAGCCGGCCAAAGAGTAAAAAATACTCTAAATTCCGGCATTTCCAAAATAAAACGGTAAACACCATTTTTGACCGGAAATTCAAACGAATATCCGGTTGCTCCCTGATATCTGGCAATACGAAGTTGTCACGTCCCCTGTGAGTATTTTACTGCGTAAGGGTTGTGCTGTACTTGACGTCCGGCGCCGTCCGGCGTCGTCCGTCACCGTGCGTCACCCGTACGGCGCTATATTCCCCGCGGACCCCGGTGGGTCAGGACGTCACCCGTACGGCGCTATATTCCCCGCGGACCCCGGTGGGTCAGCTATACTCAAGGCAGACCACTGAGACCAATCTGCGTAGCATTATTTTTGCCTTGAAATTATAATCAGTAGTTTCTATTCCTTAGGGGTGAAGGATACTATCGTGGGGTCAAATGACGGCTGGCCATAAATCAGTTAAGCCGAGGGTAATTTCGCTGCTATCACAAAGCGAACACCAGCTTAATTTGTTACTGCTGCAGTTGCACGGCATTAGAACGTCTAATGTGAGACGTACTAGAAATAATTCTCAAGAACGCAACATGCTAGTCGGTTCTGCAACTTGAAGCTTTTTATACACTTCCGCACTGCCGAAACAGTCGTGATTTTGGTATGCTAAGATTTGTTTTAGTTTTTAGTTTGAAATATAAATGTGGCACAGTTACCACCTACACACATCAATTTGAAGCTTAGTATTACGTTTAGACTTAGTGTAGGTTAAGGAAATTGTTTACCTAGATCTAAGGTCTTTGACTAATCCTAAGTATAAGCGTTTGCTCAAGCCGTTGACTAAGTGTAGTAACCTAAAGTCTTAGGGTTGCGCTATACTTTAGTGTGCCGGACACCGGCGCATGACGCCGCACGCCCAACCCTTAGATTTAACCTTAAATAAGACGAGAAAGTGTAACAAGCGTTCACCCTGTGTTATGTACAAAAGGTATTCTGTAATGTAAAATAATTGACGTTTTCGGTTGTCCTACCCCCAGCCGGAGTTTGCCTAAAACTGGTTTGATTTTGAAAATTTTTGCATATTTGTGCTTCTCATGAACTCGCCTAATCGTCTCATGCCCAAATTGGAGGTTTTGAAAAATTCGATTTTTTAAGTTTGCAAGTTTTCCCTGGGGCCCAAACAATTTTTGGTCAAAATATTAGACTAATTATACACCATTCGATACAGGTTGCACAGCTGAGTGGAGTGGTGTTATATTTTCTGCAATCAGACGTTTAGCAAACGAGTTATGGTCAAATAACAGATTTGGCTCCGTCCCGAACCGTTGGCAGTGCGCCAAACTGACAATAACTCGCTAATCAATGGGATGATCAGGGGAGGTCATGAGAAGCTCAAATATGCAAAAAAATTTTAAAATCCAATCACTTTTAGACAAACGCCGGCTGGGGGGACAATAACCAAAACGATGCGAATTTTTTGTCGCGGATTTTAGCAATTTCAGTAATCCGAAGTGGATATGCTTTCAACTTACCGAACAAGCGCTTCTGGAACAGTTTTGCTTGCGTGCAACGTGTTTCGTATTTGACGACTGAAATTTGGTAAATATATTATGCAAATCAGGTTTGCCCTTGCAATCCCATGGCGTTTTTTGGGTTCTGTTATTATTATTATTATTATTATTATTATTATTATTATTATTATTATTATTATTATTATTATTATTATTGCTGCTGCTGTTGCTTAAGCGAGATCGCGATAGTTGCGGTCGTTGTTTTTGTTGTTGCTGTTGATGATCCTGATGTTGTTGGTTTTGAGGCTGTATTGGTTGTTGAAGATGATTATGGAGTTCTAATCGTTGTTTTTGTTGTTGTTGTTCTTGTTGTTGTTTTTGTTGTTGTTGAAATAAACAAAAATCTTCACTTACTGCAGTACCGGATGCATTGTTCAAAGGCAACGTGTAATCTCGTGTTTGAGGCAGAAACGGATTCTGAAATTTTCAATGTTTGAAAATGTAGAAAAAATGCAACAAACTTATTCTTTGGAATAAGCACTTTTTACGGAACTATTTTCTCTCATGATGAAACTTTATGTATCCGGCAACAAAAATGATAAGCTTATAGTTTAATTTAGGGTTATTGCATGTGACAACGACACCCCCTCTAAACAAAGGGGGTCGGCCAAAAACGCAACGCCCGGTGGTACATTTCTTCCCATGCGGAATCCCAGGAGTTCCACACTCTTGTATTATACGCACTTGATAAAACAAGCGCACTCTTGTATTATGCACTCTTGATATTACGAAGTGCAATTATTACCCTGCCGTTATTATTCAACGCTACGAAATTGTCGCATCGTGAATAACTCGTTGAAGGCACTTTTTGACAATAGGACAAGCCGTCGCCAAATTGTGGTCCAGCAAACTCGCGAGCAGTACAGTTCGCACTTTCGCCACTCAACCAGGCTTGTGTTTCGCAAGCTTTGCCAGCATCCGGTCCAACATTTGACGCGGACGAAACATGCTAAAATTATAGAATGACACAGTTATAATAATATTGAAATCAAATAGACAATGACCATAGTTAATTATGTCGCTGTAGTTCGTTCCAATATGCACTCTACAGTACAACCGGAATTTCGGTTCCAGTACGCCAGGATGCGACCGGATACCAAAAACTGTCGAAGCCGGATAAGCTAATATCCAGCGGGAGCCGGATAATGAATTTAAATGGTCACATCCTGCAGTATACGTAATGAAGACTGTTCGGTTCAGTTTAATGATTAACTTTTCCGACACTATTTTACTTCAAAAATACTTAGCTATTAAATTTACTGGTGGCTAATGTATCGTATGAACAGCTTGTACACGTTTATTTGATATCAGAGAACCCTGAAACAACTTACTTTGTTGCTGGTGGCTGCATTAAAGTTAGTAGCCGCCCCATTTGCAACACAGTTGTAATTATTATTGCGATATATGGAATGATTATTATTATTGTTGTTGTTGTTGTTGTCGGCGTTATTGTTGATGTTGTTGTTTTTGTTGCTGTTACTGTTGCTACCGTTGCCAGTTGCTCCAGGTTGTTGAAAATCGTCAAGTAATCGCTGAAGTTGACTGCGTAAATAATAATTTTCTTTTTCTAATTCTGAATAGTAGCCAGAAGCTAAAGCGTTACTTCCGGTCGCACTTCCGGTGTTGTTGTTATTGTTATTGCTATTGTTGTTGTTGTTTTTGTTGTTGTTGCTGCTGTTGTTGTTGCTGTTGGACGGATGTGGTTGAGATGCCAAGTGCTATAAGAACAACGGTAATATGAGCAATAGTTTCAAACGTTTTGAAATCTAGGTTACTGCTGATATATTTAGAAAAGTCAGAACAACAATCGTATTTGCGTACGGCATTAAGGTAATAACCAATATAACAAGGCGTACACTTGTCGCATAGAAAGAATTACGCCGTAGGCTATCCCAGATCGTAATTACGCCCTGGACTAGCCAGCTCAATTCGGAATTGGGATAAATTACGACTTGGGTTACGACATATACATTTATACAACAACTTACCTGTAAAATTTGATGAAATTGCTGCCAGTATTTTGTCGATGGGTATGCGGTCATTAATTATGCAATTAATTCTATAGTCACAGAGGGTGTGTTTAAACGAAGCGTTCAGCTGAATCCGAATTCTAACCGATTCCTGTTAACGGCAGATGCTGATCATAATTGTACATTTTAGTTTGGCTTTTTAGACTTAAAACTATTTCCAAACACTAAATTCTGAAACGCGTATTCAAATTTTAGCTCACGGGAACATTGGTCAGACCGCAGCTAAGGTATGCGAGCCCCCTCCTGCGAGATGAAACTCGCTCCTAATTGCCAAGGCAACGCCTCGTGAGATTCCACCAGTGCGGTTCACAGGGGTAGGCAGGAAATACGATGAGGACTCCGTATGATTTCTTAAAGCCCTATGGGTGCCACCGGATCTTTTTGTTGTTCATCGGGACAACCGTGTCGTATGCAGCGACCCGATTCCAGACAAAAATGATTGGGTTACACATATTTTGCGTGCTCCTACAGATTCGATATTTTTGGCCATGTGAAGGTTTTGAAACGATCAGAATGTAGACTAAATTTCTCCGAGGGTCCAAAACCTTTAGAAGAGTCACTTCGAGTGCGACCCCGAGAGGATGTGAGGTCACCCAAGGGATAAGGGAGATGATAGCCTCGCCATTTGTAACAAATGTTACGAACAGGAGCGTATTTAATCAGCGCACAACATTGCGCAAATGTGTTTTGCGAGACAGCGTGGCGAGCGAGAAAATTTTCTGCGCACTCATTCTTCGTAAAATCGAAAAAGCGATTTGAAGCCTTTTAAAGTTACTATTTTTTGTCTCAAAACTTAAGCTTACTCTATTGCAGTCTCGCAGAAAAACGTTCCGCCCCTGACGTTTACATGGGCACAATTTTGTAGCACACAAAACACATTGTAAGCTCTTTCAGGACAACTACGCATCAAAATTATATTGCATACTGGTTTTGGTAACAAAACTGCATCAACTTTGCCATAACGACTTCATTCATTGGAATTAACAAATAACGCTGTCATCGAACTGTAATAAATCTTTCAGTTGAAACCCGCGTTTAAATTTAAAACCAACCACTGAGAAGATTTATATTTTTTAAACGGAACTTCAATAAATTTTACCAAGAGTACATGATATTTAACCAGAGTGTTCAACAACTACCTGGATTGTGCGTGATACAAAATGTACCAGCACTCGTTGTGTTTTTGACCGACGTCATATATTTAGGGCGGTCGATTTCATGAGCACTATCGTGTTTCTTGCTTTTAACCCCTTCCTATAGCTAAGTGGTGATGGTATACGCGTCCCACTCCAAGTAGGTCTCAGGGGAAATAGAAAATATTCATGTGAGAAAGGGTTAAGCGAAAAATTTTCAGTTTACTATCTATAACCCCTTCTCACATTGAGTTGCCTATACGCAACTCAGCGCAGTGAATATACGTTAAATAGTATATATCGCACCGTGTTTAACAATTGCAACACGTATACATAGTACTAAATCACCACAAGACGTGAGAGCCCCTCGGGCTCGAGAGTCAAGCTCCTATAGCTGAGTGGTGATGGTAATAGCCTCCCACTAAATCACCACAAGACGTGAGAGCCCCTCGGGCTCGAGAGTCAAGCTCCTATAGCTGAGTGGTGATGGTAATAGCCTCCCACTCCAGTCACTGGAGTTCGAATGTCAGGGGAAATAGAAAATATTCATGTGAGAAAGGGTTAAACACATAAACAGAGCACGAATGAATATAGGGATGCAAAGTAATATACTGTTTTTTAACGACCTACCCCAAAATAAAGACGGGCAGGCACCAAAAATGCAACGCGCGCTGAGTACATTGTTTTCTACACAGAATATATCGAGTTGCATACTCTTGTATCCCTACACTCTTGATTTTTAGTAATGATTTAAAATTAGTTTTGAACTCAGACTCAAAACGTCGAGGCATAGCATTGCCTAAATTTGTCAAGTTTTAAATAAGTTCAAAATACCGGTGACAACGAGTCATAAATCAACGTTCTAAGTGCCGTTCAGGTTCGTGAAACAGCTGCCAAAATGTTTAAGGTACGTAAACATTTGTGGAACCAAAATTAAAGTTGAACCAACATCCGTCATCGTACGATATCGTACATGAGTAATTCGTGTACGATACCGCACCATGACGCACGGTAACGAATGATGACAAGCCAAACGGTGACGGACGGCGCCATACGACAAATATTAGCACAACCCTAAGTGTCAACAAGGGTCTAAAGTCTAAGCATGTGATGATGTAATAGAAATGTAACGCTTGAAATTTAAAATTCTGTCTAAAAAATTAAAATGTTTTATAAAAAAGTAAAAATTTAAAAAAGAATAAATTTATTAAAATTGACTGAACTGTTGTTTTAATTTTTAATTAAAAATATTAAAGCATGCTACATAAACACAGTGAGCGCATAGTTTCGCCTGCTAACACTAGCGCGAGCGACGGAAACAAACCAAATACACCAATTCTTTAAACAAATTGAAATTTTTTTGTTTCCAAAAATCTGACCAGAGACTTGTGTCTGTATCAAATTGGAAACTTCAAAATTTTTTGAAAAGCTTTCGAGTTGACGTTGTTTTTATTGAACCAAACTTTCACTTAAACATATTTGTACTGTTGTTTTTAGCTGGACATTTTGAGAATTTTAAAATCATAATGTATATTCTGGACCGAATCTCATATTTCACTTTCGTGTCTATAAGAAGTTTTACCTACAAAAACATTTCTACAGTTTCAAATATTGAACAGTGACGGACTTATGATAGCGTAGGACCAGTGTTCACATGGTTGGCCATTGTATAGAATAGGGCCGCGACCGTAGTATAAGCATATTGCTAAGCCTATGCCTAAATCTTAACCTAAGCCAAATCCTAATTGTAAGAGTGAGCTTGAACCTATGCCTAAGCCTAAGGAAAAAATTAGAACAGGTACGGAACAGTAGTATATGCAAAATCGTAAGCGAAAGTTCAAGCGTAAGCGTAGGAATGAGCGTATACCTAAGCTTAAGCCTAAGCCATAAATTAGTCTAAAACTTTAGCTTGCTCTATTTTAGGCGCACAGAAAAACGTTCCGCCGCTGATCTTTACCTTGGCCGAACGGTTCAAGCTATCTGTACTGTTTATTTAGTTTAGAAACCATGTTTAGATTATATCTTCAAAAAGTGTTAGGTTTAAGCCTAAGCGGACATTTTAACCGAATTCCATACTTAATTAACTAACTGCTCGGATAGGTGCTATACGCATTTGAGAATACGGGCCCTAGCCTGGCTCCACAACCAAACCGTAATATTTCAATACCCACGTTCAAAGCCTGATCTTGACACATTCCTTAAATTAAATCTTTCCCACACCCGTATAACAAGCGACGCTTACAACCATGCCTGCAGTTTACGTTCCTTGTTTAGAGTTTGCGACAGTTTCAAAGCGAGGGCGGAATGTTTAAACCAATAAATACGTCAAACGCATTATTAAACTCTGACCACACTGGCATATTCAAAAATTTGAAATTAATGGGAACAACCGCCGATAACAACCCCACTATCATATAAGCTGGTAAAAATAGATTTTGGCAAATAGGTAAACGCTTACTCAATAACGCGATGACCCTACCTAAACGAAAATGAAATTCGATCGCCAGAATCTGTGCCCCACCCGCCCCCCGTTCTCGGAGGGCCCATGTCTTGAAATGTGTCCCAGCGTCTGGCTTATTTCATACGGTATACGGTTTGCTAATTATTTCCGGTTTACAAAACTTTGTCACTAACCATGTGTCTTTGCGTTTATAAAAATAACACTACAGTATAAGCCAGTAGCCAGATTTACCTTGCTAGGGAAGACTAAAAAATTTTAACGAGAGAGGCATACAAGGGTATTCGGTACAAGCAGGCTTGAAAATATTCTATGGGGGGTCAAAATTGTTCCAGGGAAGCTTAGCCCCTCGCCCGGGCCCCGATACGAGCCTGCATACAGTAGTTTATTTTTGAACTTTGACGCATATAATATAATATAGGCAGAAGCCAGACTGTGGTGTTACTAAATTTAAAATATTACTTCGATTCAACAAGGATTTCAATCGTCAAAGTTAACAGGCAACGTGAGTAAGCTATAGTTTATTTTGTGCCTCGAAATTTTTAAATAAAAGTGGCCCATGTATAGAACAGGGCTGGATCGTTTTCCGGCGGGGCTGTAATACAGTCAGTTTACGCTTTAGACTATCTTTTTGCTTTTGCTTAGGCTTCGGCTTAGGCTTAGGCTTAGGCTTAGGCTTACGCTTAGGAATAGGCTCATCCTTACGCTTAGGCTTAGGCTTAGACTTTGGCTTAGGAATATGTTTAAATACTGTGCCGCCCACGTTCTTTACATTGGCCAGAAAAGTCAACCAAGCAGGGCCATAGGTATGGCAAACGACCCCATATCCGCTTCGACCTGATATTTAGGGCCTTTTGGAGCTGTGACGTAGCAGCTGATCTAATAATAGAATCACGTACACAGAGGAGACTTATATATTGCCGGAAAAATACTCTAGAGCGAGAAACCAAATCAGCGTAAATAACGCAATCCTTAACCTGAATAGCGTCGAAGGGGTAAAAGTGTTCTAAAATCACATTTACTGTAGTGACCTAAATAAGAGAGGGGTAGGGGTTCCCATTTTGAGTCCCAATTAATAGAAGTGTGTATTCCTAATAAGAGTTCATAAACGGATAGAGTCTCTAAACGCTAATTAAATGCTTCGTCTGGTTCGTTTTGCTATAAATCTTAAACCTAAAGACACTTCTGCATTTTAAGAAGCGGTTTTTGTCGCCAGCAATTTCTTATGCGTTTAATACAAGGTAACAAATGTCAAATTGCATTATAGAATGAACCGGAAATTTAGTTTTTGGCCTAAACACTTCATTTTCTAAACTTTAAAGCCAGCCACGCACTTGACGGGCGATTAAAACCAAATGACAAGGCGGTGAGAAAACATGCCTAAGCGCATTCATAGTGCATATTTCTAGCGAGTCAGTTTCGCTTATAACCTCTACCAGCCAACGTGGTTTCAAATTTACAACTCTAAAACGTTTCTCATAAAACGTTTTAAAAAATATGCTCTAATTTGCATATATATGCTGTCTCTTGTTTATATATAAAACAATCATTACAACAGCTGGAACGCTGTTCAAAGTACGACGTATGTGGGACGTTCTAGATTTAATAATATGGATGTCAATATCATTTTTCCAGTTGCAACAAATTGCAAATTTGAACTTTTGAAAAACTCCATGTATTTGAGGTCCCAAGGTGTAATTTATATTTTTTTTTGATCAAATGATTTGACGCGCTGTCTCGAATTTTTCAAAAACTCAAATTTCGGCGTGATATGCATTACAGAAAGTCTTGGGGCAGTAGAAATATGGCAAAACATTTGAAATCCCGTCTTTCGTAAACACCGGCTGGGAAAGGATAACGGAAAAGATCCGCACTTTCACTAAAGCGTCGGCCACTTATAAAGAACACGGCCGTAACAGCAGTATACGCATATTCATAAGTCTAAGCTTAAGCGTAAGCGTAAGAATGAACTTATACGTTGTCCTAGGTAAAAAAATTAGTCAAAAGCTTAAGCTTACTTTATTCTAGATTCACAAAAAAACGTTCCGCCTCTGATCTTTACATGGACCAAAGGTTCTATATCGGTATAAAACTGATTTGGAGTTATATAAAAGTTGTGACATTTCAGTGAGTTTGTTATACGACAAAAGGTATTCCGAATCGAAAAGTTACAAAACAAACAACAGCTTTTCGCACTTCGCGTCTTATCTTCTAGCAGGTGATTAATGTTAAAAGGCTTTATTATAGGCTTAAAATAACTAGCGAACACATCTAAACGAGCTTCTAAGTTCTAATTAGCATCTGTAATGCTATCATCGTTGCCTGTGAAATTAACCGAGTCACGCAATATAGAAATCCAAGCTTATCAAAAAATGAAAATTTATAACATAACCCTGTCCGTTGAGCTTATAACTAAAAGATTGAAGGCACAGCCTCAGTCAAGGGGCGTAAACGATGTCAAAATATTCGCAGATTTCGAAAATTCGGTAAGCTTTTAAGCTTTAGATAACCTTTTTTGGTTAGGCTTAGGCTTATGCTTAGGTGCAAACTCATTTTTACTTTTAAGCTTAAGATTAGGTTTAGGCGTAGGAATATGCTATACTACAGTTACGCACCTGTTTTGCACCTTGGCTTAATGTTGAAAAACATTCATTAACTTCTCACTGCGATTTTAGTTTTGTATATACTCAAGTTAATAAATAGCTATTTTTAATATAATCTTAAAAATTACTAAAATCTGAACATTTTTATTTATATTGTTTCAAAATCAATGCTTTTCCCCCACACTTTTGTGGTTTTAGCTCTTTTAAAATTTTCGAAATTTCTGCTGAAATTTTAGCGTAATTTGTATAACTTTATGCGAAAACACTATATTTGCCGTCTCTCAGTTCAAGCAATATTCTCTAACAAGTTGAGCTGGCTACGGGCCGGTAGGTATTAAAGATTTTGGGGAAAAACTACTCTACTGGCTTTGTTCAAAGCCTTGGGTACTTAATTTAAAATAGAATTAATTTTAAATTTAAGATTGTCAATACCCTACTAAATTATTTAACACGTTTGTATAATGTATTAATATTCTAGGTTATACCTGATTATATAATGGTATTTTTGGGCAAAATGGCATATTAAAGAAGTTGTATATAAGATATCTTTATTGGTTAATAAAACAGGCACTGTTTAGACCGGTGGGCGGTGTCAAAGCTACGCTTAGTGTAGCTTACTGTTGTGACTCGAATAAGAGGGGGGACTGATATTTATTTGGCCTCTCCAGAGGGTACTCTCCTTGTTATTCGGTCACGGACTGTTATTTATTTTTAGCTCGCCCTTCACCGTTCTTCGTTAATGATATATATTCGGTATTGCAACTATCCGTTGAATTAAACGTTTTTTGCGTTGCATCAAAAGTTTGAGCGATAATGCAAGGTTATACTTTGGAATGTTACTTTCAAAACTTAAGTACGCTTTAAGTTTCGAACTCAACTTTATTTGATCCTGGAGTCATTTATATGCCACAATTATGGATAATTGTCATTTATGGATTCTAATTAGGGTTTACGTACTCTATCGGCTTACGGACTCTTATTAGGGGATACGGACTCCTATTGATCGGGACTCAAAATGGGACCCCCTATTATTACCCCTCCCCCTCTTATTTGGGTCAATACAGCACATTCCCCAAATGGGAAGCTTCACGCCGGAGGCCGCAGGGATTCCCCAGGATTGATAAAATAACGATTTTTTGCATTGAATCTTTGGATTGGTTCAAATATAATTCTGGTTACTACTTCGCTCGTTGAGAATGCGAAGTTTTCTTCAAATGAGTTACTTGAGCCAGACGGTCAGACCCGATCCACGTCCCTGTGAGAAGTTCGTGATTTACCTGATTATTATGTAATGTTTCACTATATTTTATGTTTGTATACAATAAATATGTCTAAACAGCCGTTACTGTCCGTTTCGTCCTTAGAGGTCGCACGTATGATACCAAAGGTACAAAATGAAGTTATTTTATACCTACACGGTTATCCTTGAGTCGGGCAAAAACTAAGACAGGCGTTGGATAGAACACCGGGTTGAGGTATTGACTTTAGGGTCCCGCGGATCTTTTCTCTGGGGTGCCCGACTTTCTGCGGTTTCTTAAAAATCGTAGGATTTAAAAAATTTACATATCTGAACTTTTCATGCCATCCTGTAGTCACTACATGTTAAAATTTTAATTTTTAAAAATTCAATTTTTTTTCGCTTACGTAATTTATAATTTATATATCATTCGATGGTATCCAACTTTTCGCTACTGTAAAGAACAGCGGCGGAACAGTATTAAGCATATTCTTAAGCCTAAGCCTAAGCCTAAGCCAGTCATAAAAAATTTATCTAAATCCTTCAAGCTTACTCTATTATAGTCCCGCACAAAAACATTCCGTCTCTGATGTTTTACATGGACCAAATTTTTCCGAATTGAACTATTTGTTCAAGAGTTCATATCGGACGAAGCGGTTCGGCCAAATCGGGCCGGCCGGCGTTCTTCAGGTTACTGTATTATTTCGCACTAAAAATTGTTGTACCCGTTGTGATCTAAAGCAACATGTTATCAAAGACGTATATGCGTTGCAAACCGAAAGCTTATACGACATCCATGACATATATCATGCAATGTTATACTGTAAAAAATGCTATCAACACTTTCATGACAGCTGATCTTTGTTGTAGTACAAAAATTTGGCTATCAAGAACTTGTTTGCGGCTTATCAGGGCCAGGCAGGGTACCGGTCCGGCCAGCCAGGCCGCTGGCTGATCGGCCGGCCTCTGGTTGGTTCTACATCTGCCATGTAGGCCTTGATACTCAAAGAAATCAATCCCTTTGTACGACTTCTGAGTTAATATGACTACGAACATTTGAATCAGCATTCCTAATGTTCTAATTTGTGAGTAGCTAACTTGCCAATTCGCAAATCCATTATCTGAAAACCCTGTAATCTATATATATCCAAAGCACGCAATTAAGCACCGTTGAGAATGATGTTTAGTATAATTTTCTGTGAACTACAAAAGCAATAGCTACAATGAAAAAGAGATACAATTATTAAATTATGAACAACAAACATACAAACGAACAAACAAACGGACAAACAAACAAGCAAGCAAACAAGCAAGCAAACAGACAAACAAACAAACAAACAAACAATCAATCAAACAAACAAACGGACAAACAAACAAACAAACAAACAGACAGACAAACAAACAAGCAAGCAAACAGACAAACAAACAATCAAACAAACAAACAAAATATTTAACAACAGACATCATCAAACAAGCACTGCAACACCAATTGGCAACCATAACAACCCAACAAAAAACAACAGACATTGCCAAGTTTGAGTAAAACAGCAACAACAAACAAACAAACAAGTAAACAATCAATCAATCAATCAATCAGACAGACAAACAACAAACATACTCCAAACAAAAACAAAAAAAACAAGCTATTAATCAGTCGGTCAAACAAACAAACAAACGAACAAACAAACAAACGAACAAACAAACAAACAAACAAACAAACAAACAAACAAACAAACAATCAAACAAACAAACAATAAGTCAAACAAACAAACACCAAAGAAAGTAAAGCAACAGACAAACGCATGTTAAAAATTGAGTTCCCGTTATAAAAAACAGGAAGAAACAAACGTCGCTGAACCACATACAGAAGCCGAGGGTAAGAACAAAACTGAGAGACAGAAAGCTAAGCGACTCACGGCCAATGTACAGAACAGGGGGGTGGAACAGTAGCATAAGCATAATCCTAAGCCTAAGCTTAAACCTAAGCGTAGGAATGAGCAAGCCAAAGCCTAAGCAAATAAATTGTCTAATGCGTAAGCTTCCTTTATTCTAGACCCACAGAAAAACGTTACACCCCGGATCATTACATGGGTCACGACTCACAGATTACTTTGAAAGCACCCCAGGGGGTGATGTTGAATTTCTTGCCGTTGATGGCAACCATACAAATATATAGATTAGTGCGTATCTTTGCTAAAGTTGAACATTAGCGCAATTACTTACACATATGCCGATCTATGCAAACGCACGTCCAAGCATAAGGAATCATTCACAGCTTTAGACACAACTATCGAGACATCTAAACGCCTACCGAAGGCAGGGTCGCAGCAGCTGATCCAAAACGAGGGATGCAGGAAGGCATCACAGCGGTCGCATGCTTGACTCAACTGCAAGAGGGCCGAGATCCAGTTCCTGGCGTGTTTAACTTTGGGCAAAACTTCAAACAGGTGCAGACCGTGTTGTGCCAACAGAGCGCAATATATAATGTTGGAAGACCAAATATAATTTGTAACATAGGCACATTGGTATTTTTTCATAAAATTTTTCATTCTATGTCATGCAAAAATATTTGGCTAAAAAATTCACAGTACTGTCGTTAAGACTTAAAGAGTTAGCGCAGGTCGTGGCATAAAATCGGAATTCAAATATGAGTTTGCCATAGTAGATTCATCAGCCTGCAGCCAAGCTGATATTATTGGTCAAAAAATAACATTTAGGGCTGTGTCGATTAGCATCGACACTTCGAAAAGCTTGCCGATTAGTTGCCGAGTTTTACGTTTAAAATTTAGTTCTAAATCACGTAAATATCTTGCAATTTTTCATTACATATATGCTGCAATTGTTCGAAATAAAATAAAATTACAAAATTCGTGCAAAATCATAAAAATTTCGATACATCAGCTTTCCGTTTGTGTTGTTTTGATCGTCGTTCGTTCGCGTTTCCGTTATTTTTATTATCCGTCAGCACCCTGATAAATTATAAGAATCTTTACCATTTTATCACAAAAAAGTTTCTGACGGGAAGTTGCACGCCCCCTCGGGATCCGCTAGTGTAGTCGAAAATATCGCCCGTTTAAATCAAACATACCCTAAACAAATTTTCACTCGTGCTCAACTATTAAACTTTTATCCTCACAAAACTTTTTAATTCGTGTGTCATTCGCATTTTGTCGTCACACCTGCTCTTCATATCGCAACATTTTTATATTGACGTCGAATCAACATGCGACAAAACGTGTTCCGCGCTGCTCCAGTTATAACGTGAACCCCGCATAAACTAAGCATACCAACGCTTAAAGAAATTTTCACTCGAGCTTAACAATTACACTTTTATCCGTTCTTATACAGAACTTCTAATTGGATAAAGCATTTTTTACGCTTCGCAAAATCGCTGACACATTACTGTCATACTTTTTGGCTCAACATATCATTGAATTGACTGCCAATAAATTTTTTTCCTTACCACCCCCAGTTACCTGTAATGTTTTCAAAAAAATGAGTTCACTAGCAGATCCAGAGGGGCGCGTACGCTCACCCGTCAAAAAATTTTTTTATAATAACATCATAAAGTCTGCCTACCTTACCATTTTTCCCTCTCAAAAAATGGGTACATATATAAACATACAGTAAAACACTGCGTTTCATAGCCTTTGCCAGTCTCCCCCGTACGAAATTTCTGGATCCACTCCTGAGTCGGGGCTTATAGTACCTGTTCAATTTAGGATAGGGTATTTTGTCTAAGTACCATGTTAGCTTACGCATGATAATTCTGTAATAAAGAGAAACTGTTAATGTAATATAAACAGTAGTACGAAAGCGAACGTATTACTGCTATCCATTAAATGATGTAAAAGCTCAAGCTAACATTTCGGTTCGTTAAGGGTATATCTTCTTAAGGAATTTTTCAACTGTTAACGCAGTTTTTAGGCAAAAATCAATTTTAAATTTCCTATAAAAGCGTCTATTTTGATAGTTGTTGAGAAAATTTAGAAGCATAAGTTTAGTAGTGTTTAACCACCTAGTTTATGTGCTAAAATCGGTATTATTTGGCCACGAGAACTAATTTTTATTTGATATTTAAATATCAGTTCGTAGTGTATTTATGCTAATCAACCGAGTTGGCTTAAGATTTAAAGACATCGAGTGTAAAATGTTTTTGAGGCATTGGTTCGACGCTTGAAACAGATTCTTTCTTATCGTTGAACGATAAGACTAAAAATTCCGGTTAGTTTTCGTCAGGCACGCGGTCAGTGGTGAATTCACTCTGACGGCGGGGCTGGTAAATGTTATGAAACGCAATTTTCGCTGTATGCTATATATGTGGTAATTTTGTGAGGGATAAAAATTGTAAGGTAGGGAGCTTACCATTTTAGTACGAAACAATTTTTAACAGGGGGACATAAATTATATTTCAATTCATATATATCTCGCGAAGCCGACCCAGTTTCAAAATTCAGACAATAAATAGGCTTTTTTTAATAATTTGATCCTTGTAGAAATGTTTCAACCTCGCTTGTTAGTAATTTGAACTACTACTACCAGTGCTATTGATAGAATACAAACAAATTCTAGTGAATTTAATCCAGAATGAGTTGGATCACTGGGTCTGAATTAGGTCTTTAAGAGCTCAGAATTCTAGATTCGTTGAACTCAGATACTTAATCAACTCACCCGGAATTAAATCAACTCGAGTGAGTTAATGTTTACTGTTATTAATTAAAAAATAACCAGAAATGACTAATTCGTTGTGTGAGTTGATTTTAATCAACTCCCTCGAAGTTGACAGTGTCCGTGTATCTGAACCTACAATTTCACAACAAAACAAAACGAGTCAATTTGACGTAATGAAAAATATTCAAAATCATAGAATAAAGTTTGAATAAACTTCTTGCCTAAAATAGTGACGAACCTACACAACCGTGCCTAATTGGTTAGCCAGGTTCAAGAAGGGAAAACTTCAATTTTATTTTTGGTTTGGAAAACAATTTTCAAATTAATTTTTCATCACCATCGTTGGTTGTTCCGTTGATAGTCGAAGGCAAATTTAAATTTTGCTTGCTAAAAATCGGCTGGTTGTCTTCCCTCAAACAAGCGTTTGAAGCTATATTTAGCTTTATCTGAGTCAAAGATTAGAATTGAAGCTAATTTCAAAACTGTCGAACAATTCTACACGTTGGTTTACGTAGCCTTTGGTGAGAATGGCGTATAGGATGGATATATATACCTTCCAATATTTCCATTTATCCTTTTGGTCCAAGTTACTTTAAGGGGCGTCCAGGTGTCTGGTGCGTCTATAAAAGAGTATGTTTTTAGATTCTAGACTACATTTTTTGCTTAGGCTTAGGCTTAGGCTTAAGAGTTTATTTTTTGTAAAGCTTAGGCTTAGGCTTAGACTTGGGAGTTCATTTTTTCAACGCTTAGGCTTAGGCTTAGGAAGACGCTTAATCACCTGTTAGGCCCCTAACAGTAACATTGGCCATACTTTTTATACACTTTAGAATAACCAGCTGGATTCAGGTAAAATAAATTATATCATTCGTTACGCTGGTTCGCAAGAAAAAAACTTTTACATCAGATTTCAGGCCTTCTAGAAACGGAATCCTGGCCAAGTCATTGGCTAAAAATCATATGGATATAGCCAAATGAAATACACAGCGATCACAACTCAGATATGCGTAAATTATTCATTAAAATGTTGTATTTTAGAAACTAAAAGCATAATAAAACAAAAATAGTTTTATAATAAGGATTTTATACGCAACCATACCAATCCACTCTCTACGTCTGGCAGTTGTATAAAGTTTTCAATATGAAGCGTAGGAAGCTCAATAAAAACAATGATAGAAACAAAACACAAAACAACTATTATAATAATAAACAATAATAAATAATAAAATAATAATAATAATATTAATAATAATAATAATTATTATTATTATTATTTTTATAATTATAATAATAATTAATATATAAAATAATATATATTAAGATTAGCAATAGTAATGATTGTCATAATAATAACTACAACTAACAATTAATATGTAACATGTGGTCTTCCGCTGGCTCTTGGGTGAAATTCGATCTCCGGCTCGAGTCGAAATTTTGCTGGAGGTTCCGGTAGTTTCAGTTGTAAAAAGTCTTACCATATTTACCAAAACGGTGCCCTGAACAGAGTTCATTTGCCGATTCATAGCAATTTTGAAAACCGTAAAACAACCGTTTTTGCAATGAGTAACGTAAACCGAATTAAATCGGCGGTCCGGTCTGATTCGAATTATTCCGGCGCAGACCGCTTCGGCGCTGTTTTGAATCGGTCGCAACTATCAGAGACGGTGGCTGATATTTGCTGAAAGTTTTACTGCACTGGTCTTCATGGTCTAAACGGGAAACATTTGTTAACAAAAAATGGTTTCAACCGGTATTCACACGTTTTTCGAGAAGTTTGCAATGGTGTTTTTCGTCTCAATAAGTTTAGGATTACGGATCAGTGCAATAAAGTAGTAATTGTTTCGTAATTAAAAACTTTTTGACAGTGTTGTTCGACTTCTGATTCGGCCTGCTGGCGATCCGCCAAATCCGGACCGGTCCGGTTTAGCCTGCAAGCAGATTGGTCCTGGCGATCCGCCAAATCCGGACCGGTCCGGTTTAGCCTGCAAGCAGATTGGACCAGACTGCAAGCGGATCGGTCTTGATTGCACGCGGATCGGTCCAGACTGCAAGCAGTCCGGTCCAGACTGCAAGCGGTCCGCTCCAGACTGCAAGCGGTCCGGTCCAGACTGCAAGCGGTCCGTTCCAGACTGTGAGCGGTCTGGTCCAGATTGCAAGCGGTCCGGTCCAAATTACAAGTGGTCCGACACGGCGCTATACGTTACGAGGCGCGGTCCGTAATCGGTCCGAAAACCGTCCAGTTTAGTGTCCCGGTTATTGATACATTTAGCTAAATTTAACATAATTTTACAAACCTATTTTTACTTCACATTTGGTTTCGATTCAAACTCTGGCAAAACGTGTTGACCTCGGGTTTCGGTATTTTTCAGCTCTGGCTGCACCCTGCTACTGGCATGCACTGTAGTGACCCGAATAAGATGGGAGATTGATATTTATTAGGCCTCTCCAGATGATACCCCCTTAATATTCGATTACAGACTGTTATTCATTTGAACCCGCCCTCAGCCGCCTTTTGTTAGTTAGACCTAACACCCATCATCTCTATGTCGTTGTCTCTTTTGAGCACGACTGACCTTCCGCAGCATTTTTTTGGTTGCCATGTTCGTTGTTTTAGGCTATCCTTAGGAATGTACCTTCAAACTTAACTACGCTTTAAAGTTTCGAACTCAACTTTATTTGGTCCTGAAGTCATTTAGGCGCTACAATTAGGGATAATTGACATTTATGGACTCTAATTACGATTTAGGAACTCTATCCGCTTACCGACTCTTATTAGGAATACAAACTCCTATTGATTGGGACTCAAAATCGGAGACCCCCTCTTATTATCCCTCTTATTCGGGTCACTACAGTACTACCAGGAGCCGATAATATCTTTTAAACAAGACGACACAATTTATCGGGGTTTGCGTTTCACAAAATGTACCAGCGTGCGATGCGTTGTATCCCTGCTCAAACTCACTGTTTCAGAAGGTCGAACTCACATTCAAGCAGTCCATCGCAATTCTGACTCGAAATTTTCTCACAACAGACAAAACCATATTTCTCAGTTGACCAAAGCTTTTCGCACACCCACCATAAATGGGTTGCGGACAAAAACGTACCGCGTCCTGGGTACATTTTCGCTAACGTTAATTACATCGAGCACTTTTAAGGCTTATAGCTCGAGGTGAAACTTCGCAACAAAAAGTTTCATAACAAACCCGAAAACTGTTTAAACTCCAGATAATTATAACCGGATACCAATACGGTATCAAACACAATAGCACAAAAAAATTGAAGAACGCCTGACCAACAATACCCCCCCTACACATCAGGTATACCAGCTTACCAGTACGGGAACAAAATAGTAGGGTTAACAAAAGGCGCCGCTCTGTCTAGTACCGTATGGGTATGAAACGACTCGAACAGGGTGAGAGCCAATTGAGCAAAAAAAATTGCGAAATATTGGGTTTTGAACGGAAAATTAGCAAATCATTAATAACAATAATTCCATAACGCAGGGTCTTCAATTGGCAAATATTAATTTGTGGCCAGACAGGTACGGTTCGACTATTTTCAGACCCGTTTAGCGGTTGTGGTTTACGAGTATATATTTTTTGGTATCCTGGCCATATTTGGTAATATAATGAGTTTCGTAGTGTTTGTATATTGCCGTGCATATATATAAACTCGCATATATTTGTCACTGTGTTTATTCGCTACTGTAGGTATTTTTTCCTGATACTGCTGGTCAAAAATGCTGAAACTCCAGCCCTTGCAACCAGGACACCTCATGGGAGTTTGGGGCCATTTTTTGACGCGGTTCTCTGGTCATGTGACATTTTTCCGACAACAGCCTTTGAGTATCAAAAAGTTGCCAATATGTGTCTGAGAGTTGTTTACATTGAAAAAAATTTTGGCTTTGATAAAATGAAAATTTGTTCTACAGTAACCCTTCAAAAAATTTTTGACCCCTTCAAGCGCAGTTGACCTGGACGCAAAACGGAACCTGGTTTGGTTCCATTATGCTAAATGAGTTTGAATGCTTTGTGATGGACGCTTTTCAGGTTAGCAATCGATCTATATTCAGTCTGGATACGACGATCGGAATGAAGCTACGTATGTTTGTACTAGATTATGCATATCAGCTTGCAAATATATATCTAAATTATGTTAAAATATTATGCTAATGTTTTTGTTTACTTAATAGGCCTAGGCAAGGATAGGGGGGTAGCAGTGAGTCGATAGGAGGGAGCAGTGAATCTCAATCCACCGTGAAAATGTTTTAACCCCCACTAGAAATGACTTAGCTAATTTTACGAGAGTCACAACATAAAGCGACAATTTCACACGGCTACAGCTGTGACGGAACTGGAACCAGCGGAAAATGTACATCCGCTACATCCGGCACAAACTTGAATTTGTAAAGGTTATGGACTGAAGTGCCATATATTTCGAACACAGCCGTGGACAGGTCTTCATTTCGGGAAGGGGTGTAATCTTATGAAAGACACGGTTTTTGTCCTGTAGGATATTGAAGGTTTTTGTTAATCTATGTTGGATATGGTTTTGTCTTTTTTCAGAAATTTTAGTAGGCAGGAAGGTATATATCTGTTCTAGCCTTTTCTTTGTATATGTCGCAGCCCAAGTCGTAATTTAACCCAATTCCGAATTGGGCTAGTGCAGGGCGTATTTACGACTTGGGCTATTGGGCTGATTAATACTTGGGCTACGACATATATACCGCTGATTTAGAATCGCATAACAATTGGTTATATCATGAGTGCATAATTCAAGAGTGTGCAACTCTTGGGGTCCCGCATGGTACAAAATGTAGCACCGGGCGTTGCGTTTTTGTCCGACACCCTTATTTAGAGGGGGTCGCTATCACACGAATACCCCTACAGTAAACTATATGGGGAGCACGTTTGACGCCGCATACATAAATTGTCATGGTTCGCACCGGTTGCGCCCCCTCTAAATAAGGAGGCTAGGGCAAAAACGCAACGCGAGTCGGATACATTATTTCCTGCACAGAATGTACTCAGTTGCATACTCTTGTTAAAGTATGCATCATCCACTCTTGGTTATATTAACGTAAGAAGCTGCTTCGCTCGTGCCCGTAGCCAAGGACAAAGGCCAGGGTAGCTAAGCCACCCACACCCCTAGAAAAACTTTGCTCCCGTGCTAGAAAATTTTCAACCTTGCTTGTAAGTCATTGAAAACCCTTGTATGCCCCTTCTGGAATACTGTTAGCCCTCGCCCCCTAGCAAGGTGAGCTGGCTACGAACATGGCTTCGCTTTGGTGTTTAGTAAAAAATTGTGGAATACAGGCTGAAGGACACTTCGTGGTGTCTCGCACCATGTCAACACCCCACAATCCCAGGCAAGTAGGAGGTTTGAGGAGGGGGTCAAACCTTTGTTTGTGATTTTTGTCCACAGGTTTTTAGGAATTTTTTTCAGTTGGTTACACAAGAAATTCTGGCACAGGATTGGTTAGGCAAAAATGTTGAATTTTCAACGAACCATCTACACTGCAAAAATGGGGAGTCAATTTGACTCTCTCGGCATGAGGCTTTTCCAGACTACACAAACTGAGTCAAATTCGACTCCACCAGAGTCAAATTCGATTCACTATGTCGCACGCTTTAGGCTGTGGCGGAATCAAATGTGACTCAGTTTGCGTAGTCAGGAAAAGCCTATTTTCGAGAGAGTCAATTTGACTCCCCATTTTTTACAGTGTAGTCTTGTTGTAGGTTTATTTGAAATATAACCAACCCTACAAAGGAACCGCAAAATATGCTATGTGAATCAACCCAGTTTCTACGATATACGAATAGACAGGTGATAGCATAGACACTATTACACTAAGCTATTGTCTGGCGGGATACAGAAAAAAACCCAAGAAATTAACTATATAAAACAACTAAGTTAAGCATATGATTTTTCTACATATCACTACTCAACATTAGGATACGACCACGCCCGTAGCCAGCTCATCTTGCTAGTGGTGCGGTACGAATTTTTCAGGAGGGGCATACAAGGGTTTTCGTTGACTACAGCCAGTCCCGTAGCCAACTTATCTTGCTAGTGGTGCGCTGAAAAAATTTTCAAGAGAAGCATACAAGGGTTTCCTTTGACTTGCAAGCAAGGTTGGAAATATCTTTAGAGGGCCAAAATTTTTCGATTGGGGTTGAACCCCCTCTGGCGCTATTGGTTACGGGATGTCATACCTATGCCTAAATCTATGCCTAAGGACAAAATTAGTCAAAAGCTTTGACTTGAATCTATTTCAGTTCCACAGAAAAAGGTTCCGCTGGTTCAGCAACACACGTTAAACAAAGCGGCCCATGCAAACTACAGGGGCGGAACGTTTTTCTTTGGGACTGCAATAGAATATTAAGCTTAAACTTTAGACTATTTTTTCTGCTTAGCTTAGGCTTAGGAATATGCTCATTCTTACGCTTAGGTTTGGGCTTACGCTTACACTTAGGCTTACGAATATGCTTATAATACTGTTGCGCCCCTGTTCTTTAAATTGGTCTACAAAGCTAAGATGTGTTTCAATATAAGAAAACAGTAATTACACCACAAATTTTTCTAATTTTCAAGCCAAAGTTAACGAACAAAATTATTAAGTGAAGTTACAGAAATACGACTATAAATAGCGTTCTGTGCACGCACACACTATTTCATATGGCTCTTGTATATACACGGCAAAAAATGGTGAGTCAAATTGACTCCCTCCGAAATAGGCTCTACGGGACTACACAAACTGAGTCAAATTCAACTCCGCAAGAGTCAAACGTGCGACTATGTGAGTCGAATTTGACTCTGGCGGAGTCTAATTTGACTCAATTTGTGCAGTCCCGTAGAGCCTATTTCAGAGGGAGTCAATTTGACTCACCATTTTTTGCAGTGTACACATTACCCGAACATTTATGGTTAACAATAAGGCTTATACACTGTAAATTCCAATGAGTTGATTAACCACTTTGAGAGTTTAATAATTAACTCACAATGAGTATTATTGAGTCAGAATTCTGAGTTCTGAAAGTCCTAACTCAGACTGAGTGATTCAACTAATTCTGAGTTAAAATCAAGTCAATGGAATTTCAGTGAAAGGGTACGCTTAAGCACAAAAATTAGTCTAAAACTTAAGCTTACTCTATTCCAGTCTCACAGAGAAACGTTCTGCTCCTGATCTTTACATGGGCTCTATTTTACATAAAAGTTAATAAATTCACAATCGCGATGCAAAAGTGTTGCAGGTACCGCTAAGCTACTGATGTCTACTCTTTAACTGAGTTAATTAGTCAACTGAGAGAGCGAATTAGTCAATTTTGGTTATTTCTGAGCACAAAACATCTACTCCGTCTGAGTTGATTTAATTCCGAGTAAGTTGATTAATTTAGAACGAGTTCAATTCATTCAGAATTATTAGTTCTGAAAGACCTAATTCACAGCTCAGGCTTCTACAGTGGGTTCAAACTCATTCTGAGTTAAAATCAACTCACTGGAATTTACAGTGCTGTGTTTACCATTTATATACAACACAAATAACTGCGAACTCGACATGATAAGGTGTAGAAAAATTTATCAAACAGCTGTGACCGCTAACGAAAAATTTCTGACGGCAAAAATTACATAGCACTATTCGTCGCAATATAATCTTAGTTAGTTTGTGTCAATTGACCTAGATAACCTGTGATTAGCTTGTTTTTCTGGCAAGTGTTACTGCTTAGGGGCGTAACAATAGAATAAGCGTATTCCTAAGCCTAAGCGTTGCAAATATGTGTTCCTAAGCCTAAGCCTAAGCAAAAAATGTAATCTAGAATTTAAGTCTACTCTTTTACAGACCCACCAGATACTTGGACGCCCCTTAACTTAACTTGGGCCGTTTTTCTTATATTCCGTTGAACGATAGGTTAATAAGCGAGTAAATAGACGGCCGAGCCAATGCAACGCTGGCTTACGATTGGTTTAAAAATTTCAATTTGTATATTGCAGCGTACGAGTCCAGTACAAATTGAAATGATTTATAAGTAATTTACAACTAGCTACACACTGAAAATCCCAGTGAGTTGATTTCAACTCAGAATGAGTTGAATCACTCAATCTGAGTTAGGACTTTCAAAACTCGGAATTCTGAGTCTATAAAACTCAGTCTGACTTAATTATTCAACTTACACGAATTAAACTGAACGCAGAATGAGAATCAACTCAACCCAGAGTGAGTTAATGCTTATTATTATTAACTCATAAATAGCTAACTCGCTAGCTGAGTTGATTAATCAATTCATTGGATTTTACAGTGCACGTATAAAAGCAAAACAATTGCCAGTATTTTCATAACGCAACTGAAAACAGACACCGATTTCCACCGAGACCTAAAACGAACACTGTAATTTCCAATGAATTGATATTCATTCACAACGCGTTGAATTGTTGAGTCGGAATTAGGTCTTTGAGAACTCAGAATTTTGAATAGATTGAATTTATTCTGAGTTAATTAGTAATCAAGGCATTAGGAATTAAATCAACTCGGACAGAGTTAATGATTACTGTTATTAACACATAAATAGCCTGAAATGACTAATTCAGTGTCTGAGTTGATTAATCAGCTCACTGGAATTTACACTGGATATCTGATTACACCTCGGAGTTGCCTGAGGAAAAACTGAATTCCGCGGGTTATAAACAACTCAAAATCGAATGGCTTTGAGTTAGATGCTTCATTGAACATTGAAATAATACAACGCAGTACACTGTAAATTCCAATGAATTGATAAATCAACTCAGCTAAAGACTTAGTTATTTCTGAGTTAACAACAGTTAACATTAAATCACTCTGAGTTCAGTTGATTCTCACTCTGAGTTCTGTTTATTCCGTGTAAATAGAATAATTGAGTCAGAGTGAGTTTTGTTCACTCAGAATCAGAGTGAGTTTTGTCGACTCACAATTCTGAGTTCTGAAAGTCCTAACACAGGCTGAGTGATTCAACTGATTCTGAGTTAAAACCAACTCACTCGAATTAACAGTGTTAGGATGTTGAAATTAAATTCTTTCGCGCTCAATTTAAATGTCTGACAAAATTTATTCAGTAAAACCAATTCTTACCTCACCGCTTGTATGCAAGTTTTGCAGCGAACCTTCGCGTTCCGTATTTGCTAACGTAATGTTTTCATCATACGATTGATCTTCACTCATTGAGTATGATTATTTGGTCAAGCCAACGCCAAAGGGGATTGTCACGTGAAGTACTGCTAGGTCATACTGAGAGCAGGGGTGATATAATTATACCATAGTATTTTCGAATTGGCCCACGATTACGTATTTAACATTACTAAATTATATTATTATTTTTAAGTTGTAGCTAAATTTAGTACTACTGAATCTTAAAATATCAATATATTTTTCAACACGCTTCTTAAGCCATGTAAATATAATTTTTCAGTCTTGGTAGAAACCAGAACTTCGGACCTTTCAATAAAGCAGCTGGAAAAGCAAGCATACAGAGCGGAGATCGAACTAGCTGTCTTAGAATTCCGATTCAAGCGCTGTACCACTGCGCCAAATAGACTGCTTCTTCAACTAGTTTTTTTGTCGACTATATGTGTCGACTGATATTCTGGCGGCTAGCAGAACTGAAGCAGCCACCCCCATATGTTATTTGGGGGGCCGCACCCCCAAAGGGCGCCCACCCTAACCGGATGAAACAAAAACCGTTAAAGTTTTGAAACTGCTATTTTCAAATGCTTTTAGACACTACACAGGCCTTATAGTAACCACAAGGTAGCTAAATGCTAACAAATTTTCTCGCTCGCTACACTTGCTGGCTTACAATTTTACTTAAGATAATATAACTCTCATGAAACAAGATAATCAAGAACGGTAATGAAGAAATTTTTGAGTAATGTGTGCTGTGTGCTGTCTCTTCTAGTTGGAGCATATGAAGATTGTACACTGGAAAAAATGGTGAGTCAAATGGACTCTCTCCGAAATAGGCTTTTCCAGACTACACAAACTGAGTCAACTCCTACTCTACTAGAGTCAAATTTGACTCATTGAGCGATTCATTGAGTCGAATTTTTGACTCTGTTTGTGTAGTCCGGAAAAGCCTATTTCGAAGAGAGTCAATTTGACTTACGATTTTTTGCAGAGTAAAATGTTTTACCTAAAATATTAGCCGTTAGGTTCTTTTAAAGAATATGTCAACAAAACTTCACGCAGCGTGCGAAGTTTAATTCATTCTGAAGATGACGTCACTTTCTAGATCCATCATTTTGCAACTTTGGTGTGAAACTGTTTTTGGGGTCGGCGTCCGAACCGCTATCATCTGTATCCACTTCTACACTGAGGGCCCCCATCCTGGAGTTTGGAAGCTCCCCACTCCTGTCTGCTCTGCCCAGCCGGCTAGCATCCATACAGTACGCTGTACTATATTGCATGTGCACATAACGGACAAGCTTGTCTCGCACGCTTACATTATTCATCACTTGTACATTCTGGATCAGCAACTAAAAGTGATTGCAACACGTTTGTTATTGCCAATCAGCTTGTTTCATATTTGATTTACTTGAAATATGCACAATAATTGACTCGAACGATACTTAACCTAAGTATTGTTTGCGTTTCAGCTTTATTAATATAGATATGCATACATTTGTTCACTGTAAATTATAGTGAGTTGTTTTTAACTCAGAATGAGTTGAATCACACAGGCTGAGTTAGGACTATTAGAACTCAGCGTTTTGACTTAATTCAATTCATTCTGAGATAATTAATCAAATAACACGGTGCCAACTCAACTCAAATGAGAATCAGCTCAACTCAGAATGAGTTAATGTTCACTAATTTTAAATCACAAAATCGCTAACTGAATTAATGAATCAACTCGTTGGAATTCACAATGTTATTTCTCTTAAGACAGAACCAGCAACAAGCCAGTGGCCATCCGGGCCGGGGGGCATCTATAACCCCTAGAAAAATCATACTACCCCCCAAATCTCTGAATAGTATTCGCCCCACTTGTAAGTCTTGCAAAATCAACATGAAACTTCAAAAATTGGCTTGAGCCTTATTTAATTATTATTCCATAAAACAGTGCTCGCACATCAAGAAACGGTATACGAATTTTGGGTGCTCAGCCTTCAAGCCCCCATGACGGTACAGCCCGACAGGCTCACGATCTTGAGGGCGTCTCCCTATTGCGGTAAAAATATAAATTATCTCTTAAAACAAATTTCACACGCTTTTTGCACCCGGTGCTAGATACCTGATTATATACAAATTAGTAACTAAGAAACAAACCATTTTTTTCTTCTACATTCGTATACAGCGGTTCAAAATTAGTTCAGTAGACGGTATTTGTTTTACTTAGTGAAACCTGTAATCTAAACAGCGTATATATGTATATATATAAATATATAGATGTATATATATTTATATATACATATATATGTATATATATATTTATATGTATATATGTATAAATATATAGATATAATATATAGATGTAGATGTGTATATTTCAATTTATGAGAGTACGGATCATTTTGTTTCGGCACCTTATAAAACTTCAAAGAACACATTTTGACCACTTAACTCTGGCAGATTTATAGGTGAATATATAGCAAAACGGGGGCAAACTCGTCATTCGGGGTAATCCCGCCTCCATGAGGTTTGCGGGTCCATTGTAAAATACCTTGCTTGACTTGATTTTATAACATTACATAGCTAGGGTTGCGCGCAGTACGTGGTGTCCTTTCATGCCGCATGTAGTTATATTTCGAAATGTTATACACAAATTTAAAGATAATCTCGACATATCAGGAATTTTAGGCAGCTATGACTTGTGCTTGTATCCCATTTGTTTTTACCGACAAAAATTCCGTATATTTTAAATTATCTACGTTTGTAGTACATGAATCGAAAGCTCATTGCTTTTTCTATTATTCTGGATGCTTAAAGTTATTTTTTGAAATATTCTTTTTTGATATATAGGCCAATAAAAACCGTTCCGATGAAATTAAATGGTTAATATTCGGGCAATTTTGTAAACATGTCGGAATTAAGTTGACAGTACTTTTACGCCAATATTTCAGCTGTAGTTTTCTGGTTGCTACCTGTTTGATAAAGGACCAATGAAGAATAGGGGTGAAACAGTATTATTAGGATATTCCTAAGCTTAAGCCGAAACCTAAGCGTAAGACTGAGTTTATTCTTAAGTCTAAGCCTAAGCCTAAGCCAAGCAAAAATAAATTAGTCTAAAGCTTAAGTTTAGTCCCACATAAAAACGTTCCGCCCCTAATCTTTACATGGTCCTAGTCGTTTAAGGCTGGATTAATTCATCGCCAGCAGATAATATTATTACCGGTTTCAAAATATCTGAAGTTTGCCCGTTGAATGTGTCGGTTATTGATCAAACGCTTTTGAACGGACAGCCGGCTTACTTGGTGAGGTTCGGCTTAATAATTCGTCGCCAAGCCAACCCGACTCTGAACACCGTGAAACGATTAAGAAGGAATGTAACCGGCACTGGTTGCATGGCTTTTGCCAAGGCGACTGGACAAAAGACAAGAATGGTCAAGAATAGAAATGCGGTATATGGTGTCATGAAAATTGCCGGCGCAAAACCTTAAGTCTTATTATATGCAAAACCTGTGCACCCAAAATTAAAAATATGCTAAACTAAAACTTTAAATAATCGCATTATTTCAAAACATTGAAGTGAAATTGCATACCGAATGTTTGAGTTAACTTTAATATTGCAAGCCATTGGTTGCGCAATTCATGTATCCTCATAATTGTTTACGTATTTGTTAATGTTGTTAATGTAGCAAACATGATGCACTGTGTATATTTGTGGCATTTGCTATTTCGATAAAATTGATCAGGTAATTGAGATAAACGTTGTGTCAAGTTTATCCGAATTGTGACGAAATTAGGCAAAAACTATAGTCTCGGCTTTTTGGCCAAAAAACGCTTATGTGTGAACCTTTCTCACATGAATATGTTTAATTTCACATGAGATACACTTGCAAGGTTAGATTCGATCCCCAGTCTCACGGGTGGGAGGCGTTTATTGACGCTCGAGCCCGAGGGTGCTTTCACGTCTTGTAGAGATAAAGATAGAGACGCCAAAAACTTGTCGAAGATGGCCCCGGTTTTTAAAACTTGTAAAATTTCAAAGCACAACTTTAACTTCGCAACTGCAAGATCTTATATTCGCCGTTGACCACTTGAATATTCTGGTTAGTTCATTAAGGCTTAGGTTTAGTGGTTTTGGTTTATGCTTGGTCGTAAACAAACCCCCAAAATGTGTCGATTTCCCGCAACCTTATAGGAGTTTACAGCGTTTCTTTCATATCTCCTGTACACTGTACAAAATAGCGAGTCAAAATTGACTCTGTCTCCAAAATAGGCTTTTCGGAACTACACAAACTGAGTCAAATTCGACTCAATTTGACTCTGGCGAAGTCGAATTTTGACTCAGTTTGTGTCGTCAGGAAAAGCCTAATTCGGTGAGAGTCAATTTGACTTACCATTTTTTGCAGTGTACAAAAATACATACGCGGGTTCATCTATGTATAGGTATAAATGTACACTCTAGCAACATAATAAGTGGTATTTGTATATATTTTTTGAAAAAACAAATAAATTATCGATGTTGTCATAAGATTAAATATCATTTTTTGTCGGTTGAAAATATTAACGGTAAACGAAAATGTAACTTATCTTGTATTACAGGATTCTTTTTTGCCATTCTAAACAAACAAGTTCGAGTTTGGTGGTGGTATAGACACACACCAAAAAAACTATTTGAAAATTTCAAGACTCTAACTTTCTTAATTTTGGTCGCAAAAAACTTCGCAATTTCAGACAATATTTCTTGAATATCAGATAATTTGTTTTTTCGTGTACGGCGAGGTTGGTGGTATACACTCGCACACACACCAAAAAACTGTTTTAAAATTTCAAGACTCTTCTAACTTTCTTAATTTTTATTGCCGAAAAAGTTCGCAATTTCAGACAATATTTCTTGAATATCAGATAGTTTGTTTTTTGTTTACGGCGAGGTACGTGAAGGATCTGCTACTACGACTCTGTATTCTCAAATGGCTATACCACCGATTTACTGATTGGCTGAAAGCAGTGTTATAGACTGCGCGACCGGGCTACACAACAACGGGCCAGTGGTGGATTCAGAAATTCCTGGTGCGAGGGTATGTACAAGTGAAAAATGTTAAGTATTGGCATATAAAGCGGATGTTGCATAAATTTCTAGCTTATGGATATCTTGGTTATTACTAGGACGAAAAGGGTTTTTGTTCTTTGTCCCGCATTTTTAAAAATTACCATAAGTGCCATTATAGCTTACGTTGGTTTTAACCCTGAAAAAATTTTGCACGCGGCAGCCGGTGGTTGATGCATCCCTCCATCCCCGCGTGGATCCACCCTTGCAACGGGCCGGTCTCCATCCAGTGCGGATCCGGATAGATCCAGCAATCGTGAACAGCCGGAACGGACCGGAAGTCAAAGCAACGCTTCCCTTATTAAATACTAAACGAGAGCCATTTTCAGTTTTCATCCGTACAGTTTTAAGCCTGTTGAATAAGATCACTAAAAAATCAAAATATGGATTAAAGCCCGTAGCCAGCTCACCGTAACGACGGGGAGTTCAAAACTTTTAGGATAAGTACAGAATGGTTTTCGATGGCTTACAAGCAAGGTTGAAACCTTTCTAGGAGGAGGTCAAAACTCTTCCAATGAGTGGGGCTCAGGCCCCACTAAATCGTTCATATCCTACACTATTACACCGTCCTCAAATGCGTATTAACCCATTCTGCTAAAACAATTAGCCCCTATGCCTCGGGCCCGTAGCCAAGGGTGGGCCAAGGTTGCTACTCCTCGCTTCAATCGTATCGGTCGCCTGTCGCCTTACCAATTTCGGCACATGTAAAGATCAGGGGCGGAACGCTTTTCTGTGGGACTGCAATTTAGTAAGCCTAAGCTTTAGACTATTTTTAAGCTTGGCTTAGGCTTAGGCTTAGCCTCAGGAATATGCTCATTCTTACGCTTAGGCTTAGGCTTAGGCTTAACAGTATGCTTATAATACTGTTGAGCCCCTGTTCTTTACATTGGCCGCGTTCTTACGATTAGGTTTAGGCTTAGGCTTAACAGTATGCTTATAATACTGTTCCGCCCCTGTTCTTTACATTGGCCGCAATTTCTAATTACGAGCCTAATTTCGCAATTTTTTGTTTTCATTTCATTAAACAGAAATCACTGGCAAGATAAATCTTACTTGAAAATGAAACTTTTCACAATGTCACAGTATTGAAACTTCAATTTCAATCTGATACGCTATTAATAACTAAAAACAGTTTTTGTGGAAACAAAATAAAGGATATGGTGTGTGTGTATAATTAGCTGTAATTATTAAGAAAACTATAGTTCGGGGAGGGGCAACGTAAAGAACAGGGGCTGTACAGTATTATAAGCATATTGTTAAGCCTAAGCCTAAGCCTAAGCGTAACAATGAGCATATTTCTAAGCCTAAGCCTAAGCCTAAGCCAATCAAAAAAATTTGTCTAAAGCTTAAGCTTATTCTGTTGCAGTCCCGTAAATTAGTCTAAAGCTTAAGCTTATTCTATTTCAGTCCCACAGAAAAACGTTCCGACCCTGACGTTTACATGGGCCGTTCGGAGCATGAGGCACTTTTCATAGGCACATCACATCAGCGTCGTGTGGTAATTCCGCAACTTTCTTATTGGTTGAATAGCATGGATTGTTATCAGTAGCGAATCAAAAAATTTCTGATGACAGAGGCTGCACACAGTATATATAGTGACAAAAAACTCGCGAGCGAAGCGAACCAGAACGCAGACACCATTTTAATATTAAATATTAGTACAAAAATTTTCGTTTTGATACTTGTTTAAGGCGTAGGCACGAATAACCAACCCTAGAATCAGGCCAGTGACTTGACGCTATATTTACCCTCCTGAAATCAAATAAATGTTTCTTCTAAACACAAAATGTTTCCACAGTTTCTTTGAAGTTAACCGCAAAATTTCGTACGATACAAACAAACTTTAGGTTTCATACAAGTGACCTTAGGTTCGGAAATACTATATCATTATTACACAAGCAGCTTAAAACTGGTCACTTTTAACTACGAATTCAAATAGTTTCGAATCCTTATTGAGAAGGTAAGTTCCATTGTGGTTGGGATAATATGGGGGTGATAAGAGTAGGACCGTACACGTGCAAAATATGGAGAGTCAAATTGAATCACTCCGAAATGGGCTCTACGGGACTACACACACTGAGTCAAATTCGCATCCGCCAGAGTCAAACGGGCGGCTAAGTGAGTCGAAATGGACTCTGGCGGAGTCGAATTTGACTCAGTTTGTGTAGTCCCGTACAACCTATTTCGGATGGAGTCAATTTGAATCAACGATTTTTTCCGGTGTTGCTTGTAGAACACGTTTAAAGAAGATAATTTTTCGGGGGGGAAGACACGTGGAGATTTGATTTCACTTATGGGCCAGGAGACGTTTTTGGTAGAATCAGCCGTCTGGTCGTTGTTGTCTACGGATAGGGATATAAATTTACACTGGGATGTCCATAACCAGGGTGTAAACAAATGGTAAAAAGCAAACGGAAAATGGATATTGAAGTACAAAAAGTTTCAAAGGCGTTTTATTCTCTTGCCAACACAATTGAGGCGTGCAAATATTCACCGGGCTTTCTAAAATGATATTCAAAACTAGCAGATACATTGAAATTTTTAAGATTCAGGTGAGTTTTTTACAGTTTTATTTGTTTTGTGAGATATGAATGAACCATTTTGAGCATAAAAATAACAGAATTTCAAGTGTTTCTATAACGGAAACGGATATGAATTTTTACCAAAAACGGCAACGGATACGGATTTTTACCAAAAACGGCAACGGATACGGATTTTTACCGAAAACGGAAACAGATATTCCATTACATAGTGTTCTTGACCCATGTAATATAACCTGGGATTCGCAAAACAAACAGCGAACGCGTGCGGCCGTTGCAACAACATCTTATTCCGGTATATGTGCACAGGCATGGCAACATTGGCTTTACATACACTTACGTGCACATATACCGACATGGATCTTCTTCGTAGAAATCCTGAGTAAAGCAAACGAAAAGTTCGACGCTGTTTTAAACTTGCTTTATTCCACTGAACAGTTTAGTCTTATGTGCGTTTGGAACGGTGATTTAATGGCCAAATACCTCCAGATCCGCCCATACACCGCATGAAGCACAATGGATAAGGTTTAAAAACTCAGACGTAAAATTGACCATTAATCCGTTAGCAACAGTCGCGAAACGTATTTTGGTTTGGGAGCTTAGATCCCCATGGATACACTGCAAAAATGGTGATTCAAATTGACCATGTTTGACTTTGGTGGATTTGGATTTTGACTCAATCGTAGAGCCTTTTTCGGAGAGAGTCAATTCGACTCACCATTTTTTGCAGTGTATGTGCCGGGCGAAATTTTATCGTTTATTTTTCAGGTATACGTTCAGGATTTACAATTTATTGCCGGCTAGGCTTTGAGAGGAAAGTAGATAGGTTCTAAGGGTTTGCTTTCAAGAGGTCATTATTTTGTCTTTCGTTGCTTGTTTTATTCGAAATAGTAAGTAATTTAGGACATATTTCAGTGAAAACGTGTTCCTTCTAATATTAAATATTTTAAAACATTTTAAGGGTGGCGAAATATGATATCGCAAACGAAAGCGATTGTCAAAAAAAGAATTTTACAAATATTTTTTCAATTTAAAACTCTATTTATCTTTAGCAACAGTGGCTAATGTAAAGAACAGGGGCGGAACAGTATTATAAGCATATATCTAAGCCAAAGCCTAAGCCTAAACCTAAGCGTAAGAATGAGCATATTCCTAAGCCTAAAAGCCTAAGCTGAGTCTTTACCAAGCAAAAAAATAAAGCTTAAGCTTACTCTATTCTAGTCCTACAGAAAAACTCTCCGCCTCTGATCTTAACATGGGTCGCAACAGTCAAACGAAAAACGAAAAAAAGTGTAATTAGTAATACAGTAGTATATGCATATTCAAAAGCCTAAGCACCTAAGCGTAAGAATGAGCTCATACCCAAAGCCTAAACCCAAACAAAAATAGTGTAAATATTAAGATTGCACTCTATTGCAGTTCCGCAGAAAAACGTTCCGCCTATGATCTTTACATGGACCGCCAACACAAACACGCCTCAAAATAAAAGCCAAAAATCACAGTTTTAATATATGCAACAGTTGCATCCGAACATTATAATGTTTATTTGCGGATTGTGTCTATACGAAAACCTAAAAATATATTAGCTGAAATCTATTAGCGGCGGTTCCTTAGTGGCTGTAGGCTGTGCCACTACAGAAAGGCAGTCTGAAGGGGGTCCACTGCGACCGTATGTCAGCCCTCATTGGTTGAAAAAATTTGTTTATGTTAATAAATAAATGTTAGATGAGATAAATTAATTTATACACAAACTATACTGAAGCAGACTTTAATAGTTTGGAGACCCTTAAAATGGAAATTCTAGCAATGCCTGCAGGACGTCAGGGGTGAAGGATAATCTCAGATGATTTTGAGGAACATCCAAAGCTGAAAATACCGTAAACCTTTTGTATCCGGTATCTTAGAATTTAAGATGTTTCACAAGTCACGCCTTTTACTACAAAACTATATATACTTGGCTAAATCAATTAAATGAGCATTCAAAGAAAATAGAGATAATTTTCTTTGCGAAAAATTTTGGGAAAACAAAGAAAAAAAGACACTTTTGTAAGATTAAATTTTTTTCGCTCGCTGCACTCGCTTTTAATCAGTGTTTAAGGTTAATACACCCACACGAGAAATAAAATTCTGGCTACGTCCACCCTCACGAAATAAAATTCTGGCTACGTCCACCCTCACGAAATAAAATTCTGGCTACGTCCACCCTCACGAAATAAAATTCTCGCTACGTCCACCCTCACGAAATAAAATTCTGGCTACGTCCACCCTCACGAAATAAAATTCTGGCTACGTCCACCCTCACGAAATAAAATTCTGGCTACGTCCACCCTCACGAAATAAAATTCTGGCTACGTCCAGCCTCACGAAATAAAATTCTGGCTACGTCCACCCTCACGAAATAAAATTCTGGCTACGTCCACCCTCACGAAGTAAAATTCTGGCTACGTCCACCCTCACGAAATAAAATTCTGACTACGTCCCCCTCACGAAATAAAATTCTGGCTACGTCCACGCTCACGAACTAAAATCCTGGCTACGTCCACCCTCACGAAATAAAATTCTGGCTACGTCCACCCTCATGAAATAATGTTCTGGCTACGTGCACCCTCACGAAGTAAAATTCTGGCTACGTTCTTGAGACATCATATCGCGTTTTTAGGTTCCGGTCGTTTTGTACTTTGTCAACTCGCAGCCAGAAATTTTCAATTAGAGAGTACGACTTCATTTGGCGCCGTCAGCGAAAACGTTGCTTACTTACAATTTGTTTTCAATTTGAACCAATGTATAGAACAGGGCCGTAACAGTATTATAAGCAAATTCGTAAACGTAAGCATAATGGTTGCGTTATACTCTCTACTCGACGCCGGACGCCGTCGCCGTGCGGCGGCGCGCGGCAGCGTCCAGTTCACTCAAGTATGGCGCAACTCTAATCCTACGCAAACAACACAGTTTAAAACGTAAGCTTACTCTGTTGCAGTTCTGCATAAATATATTTCGCCCCCCCCCGATCTTTACATGGGGCCAAAATGGGTCCAAATTTGTCAAAAAATAAACAAATTCTTGTCCTACGTAAACATTTTAAATCCGCAATTACATCGCTATGAATTTTTACGTTTCACAAACAAAAGTCCGAAGAACCAAAATGCAACGAAGCAATGCATTTATTCTAGTGAAAATATAAACGATAACTTAAATCGATGCTCAAGGGAGCCACATTGCAATGGAAGTATCATTCATGGCACTTGGCACGTTTTTATGCCCACCGATACGTAGTAAAAGGCGCCCCGGAAAAAACTTTTTTCTGGTTCTATTCAGCCCATCGAACTTATACCCGTCTTGTCCAGTGTCGTATGCACATGGTCGTTCGCAAAAAATAATATTTGGGCGCACCGGATATATAATTTTGGGCGACTGCTATAATTGTACCTTAAAGATTGTTTACTCTTAGACCTAGTCTATTTGGGGGGCATCAGCCAAATTTATGAGGCCACGGCACCAAAGTGCCCCCTCGTGTAGACGCTTTTGCGTATGCAGTGGGGTATACGGAAGATATAGTAGGATACGTTTCGGAATTCTTGAAGGTATTCCAAAAAGTCACACTTGAAGAGTTATCGACCCGTCTTAATTATCGGCGTCTGCTCACTAAGCTTTAATCTGTGCCTAAACCTAAATCTAAGTCTAAGTGTAAGCCTAAACATAAGCGTAATCCTAAGCCAAAGCTTAAATCCTCCTAGCACAAATCATATACAGTCTTCCGGTTTCCAAGCGGGTATGCTCTTTTAATTAACACGAGCCGTTTTAGCAATTACCCTACTGTATACTAAAGGTCAAAAAATTTCTTGTTCGCCTTCATACGTAGAAATTACACTTTGCCGACATGAAATCGTGTCTACGGAGACTTCCGTATCCGCAATTCTTTTTAACGACATTAAAGCAGTTCCGGTTTCAGAGGCAGCTTAAGTTAGCAGGTTCCGGGTTTTGCAAATCTATATAGCAACCACGTTCTACAGTGTATATTTGAAATACGTTCTTCACTCAGTACAATGTGTTATTAACACGGACTATTGCTCAAACCTGTGTACTTAGCTAGTATTATTCAAGAAGTTATGGCCCGGTGAAAAGTTGCATCTGACCCAATTGTCCCTACAATTTAGCGCTGGAACAGACGGAGGTGGGGGTCCCCAAAACGTCCCGATCGGGGGCAACGAACTCGCGAGCGTAGCGAGTAAGGAGCCAGACGCATTTTATAACTTCGGCGATTTTTGTTTCAACCGGCTAGGACGGGAGTCCCTTTAGGAGTGGGTCCCCCCAAATGGGGGTATGAGAAATGGTTGCTTCGACCCTGCCTACACTGTAAATTTTAGTGAGTTGATTTTAATTCAGAATGATTTGAATCGCTAATCGCGAACTAGGTCTTTTACAACATTGAATTTTGAGTTTTAGTCAACTCATTCGGAGTTAAATCATTCAACTCACTCAGAATCAACTCATCTCCGAAT
Organism: Enoplolaimus lenunculus; assembly: GCA_030248215.1. Lineage (NCBI taxonomy): Eukaryota > Metazoa > Nematoda > Enoplea > Enoplida > Thoracostomopsidae > Enoplolaimus > Enoplolaimus lenunculus. Next base: position 102,154 of record JASANG010003514.1, read on the forward strand.
GAGTTAATGTTTATTGATAATAAGTTTACAAAGAACTAAATTCACTAGCTCACAATTGATTAACCAACTCATTGAAATTTAAGGTGTAGTGTCACTATGAGTTACTGATATTTCACTCGGTCCCATTCACCCACATCAAGTATACGTATAAGCGTGGTAAACGACTAGGGCAATAGAATTTCTAAAACAGGCTAACTTTGGCCTACTCGGAACTCAAACTCGGCTCACTTGTAACACCAATCAAAACGCAACGTTAAAATCACTGATCGGTGATAGGTTCTACATACATTTGAGAATATATATGAGCAAATGTTTAAGGATGTCTGTCAATGACATTTATTTTGGCATAAAACCTATCGCTAACTGTTGATAGATGTTATAGCTATTTGAATATATGGTTCTATAACCTAAAATTAAACCCGAGTTAATGCGCCAGACTAAACATAAATATAGTCCGCTTTATTCACTATAAGACTCTCTAAGGACAGTAGAAAGTGCAATATTTTTTATAATCTTCAAAAAGTTATACCAGTGATGTGTTCTTTATTTTTAACCTTTTCTCACATGAATATTTTCTATTTCATCTCGCAGCTATGAATATTTTCTATTTCATCTCGCAGCTAATAATACTCGAGGATTCGAACACCGCTGACCGGAGTGGTAGGTGTTCAGTTGCTCATAGTCAACTCTATGTAAGAAAGGGTTAGCGTTAGTACTCGGGCACATGTTACTTTTAGGGCTGTCCCGGTTTCTGGTTATAAGAGGTTTGGTTTAAGAAATTGCTGATCCATGAATATATACTTGAGTACGTAAGGAGTTCCCGTACGGTACCGCACCGTGACGGACGGTGACGGATGGCGCCGCCATACGGGTGACTGACCGTACCGGGCGTCATCAAAAGTACCGCGCTACACTACAAAAAATAGTGAGTCAAATTGACTCTCTCCGAAATAGGCTAAAAGGGACTACACAAACTGAGTCAAATTCGACTCTACCAGAGTCAAATTCGACTCACTGAGTTGCACGTTTGACTCTTTCGGAGTCGAATTTGAGGCGGTTTGTGTAGTCCCGTGGAGCCTATTTCAGAGCGAGTCAGTTTGACTCATCATTTTCTGCAGTGTATCCTTATTATATTTCGGATTTATGCAAATTGTTTTCTGGTTCGGTTATAAAAAAGTCACAGAACAGGTGTCCGTGTGTCTGAGATTTTACGTGGACGCTGTATAACATGCTCCAAATGTGCAATTTGGAGCCGAGCAATTCGAGTCGAAAATTGTGCACGAGAATAACGTTTAAAGCAGACACTTTTGAGCTGTGTACGAGTGCCAAACTAGTTCAACACGAGTGCGTTAGCACGATTGTTAGACTAGTTTTGCTCAAGTATACAGCTCAACAGTTTATGCATTTAAACGATGCTCCAAGTGTGCAATTTCGAGCCGCGCAATGCGAGTCCAAAATTGCGCACGAGAGTACCGCTTAAAGCAGAAACTTTTAAGCTGTGTACGAGTGCAAGTTCAACAAGAGTCCAAGTTCAACAAGAGTGCGTTAGCACTACTGTTGCACTAGTTTTGCTCAAGTATACAGCTCAACAGTTTATGCATTTAAACGATGCTCCAAGTGTGCAATTTCGAGCCGAGCAATTCGAGTCGAAAATTGCGCACGAGAGTAACGTTTAAAACAGACACTTTTGAGCTGTGTACGGGTGCCAAACTAGTTCAGCACGAGTGCGTTAGCACTACTGTTGCACTAGTTTTGCTCAAGTATACAGCTCAACAGTTTATGCATTTAAACGATGCTCCAAGTGTGCAATTTCGAGCCGAGCAATTCGAGTCGAAAATTGCGCACGAGAGTAACGTTTAAAACAGACACTTTTGAGCTGTGTACGGGTGCCAAACTAGTTCAGCACGAGTGCGTTAGCACTACTGTTGCACTAGTTTTGCTCAAGTATACAGCTCAACAGTTTATGCATTTAAACGATGCTCCAAGTGTGCAATTTCGAGCCGAGCAATTCGAGTCGAAAATTGCGCACGAGAGTAACGTTTAAAACAGACACTTTTGAGCTGTGTACGGGTGCCAAACTAGTTCAGCACGAGTGCGTTAGCACTACTGTTGCACTAGTTTTGCTCAAGTATACAGCTCAACAGTTTATGCATTAAACGATTCTCCAACTGCGTGATTCGAGTTGAGCCAATCGGATCGCAACTGACTCACTTTCACCATCCCCAGGACGTGCGAGTATAAATGGTTCAGTAGCTAAAAATGTGCCATAACTGTCTTGTAATGTGACTTTTGCCTGTGAACACCTGACTTTAACAGCTGATAAACGGGCAATTCAGAAGACGAACAAAGATTTTTAAAGCGAGTGTAATGCGGCGTTCATGTTATAACTGAGGCAGCTTGGAACACGTTTTGTCCAAGTTAATTCGACGCCAACATAAAACTTTGTGATCCGAATAGCGGTTATGTAGACAAAATGTGAACGTCATATGACATTGGCTTACAAATCACTGATATCAAGCGATGATCGTGTTAAATATCATATGATATTTATACAGGACAATGGAATTTGTGCACGCTAAATAAAACAGTAAAAAGTCGGATAATGCAGCATTAAATGATTTCGCAAGTTGAATTAGCTTCTACCGTTCTGTTTCTCGCTAAGTTTTTCCCAAAATATATTCCTAAGTACAAATAATTCAAATTTGAAATTTTAGTGTCATATGACATTCTACAGTACAATCAAGCTAGTTTACCACAACTTTGCAGACATTTTCAAACATATCATATGATACTCGCAGACAATATTTGGAATATCATATGATATTGCAGTACAAACAGTAGATGTCATATCAGGATAGCAGACAATTCAAATTTTTTGAATCTCATAGCCGATAAACGGTCAGACAAAATGTTACCAGCTATAGTCATAGGGACAAAACGTGTTCCAGGCTGCCCCAGTTATAACGTGAACCCAGCATAACAAGCGAGAATATATTTGACCTGTTACAATTAAAAAACGTATTATAACTGTCTAGTTTTGGTCGCTTCGAACATTTCAGAGGGTTTCTATCTCATGTATACCCCCTTACGCTCCTGCTTATCGCGACCACGGGCGACCGTAAAAAATTAGATTTGGGGGCACCGGATAATTTTGGGAGGCCTTACAATTGCAATACAAGATTGTTTACTTTTAGACCGAGGCTATTTGGAGAGGCACTAACAGAATTTGGAGGGGGGCACGACCCCATAATGCACCCCCCGTGGGGACGCTCTCGATCGCACCTCGGGCCCTTCGTTGGCCGCATTGTGAAAATAAACGCTAAGACCCAAACAAACAACAAACTAATTTCGCTTAGTTGGTAATATATCTACTAAGCATTAGCATATCACAGCATCAAATGAACAGCGTTTGATACGAGCCCGTAGCCAACTGGGTGGGGGCTCAGCCCCCTTGGAAAAATTTCGCCCTCCCTAGAAAAGTGTCAACGTTGCTTGCACGGCACTAAAAACTCTTATATACCCCTTCTGAAATCTTTTTACCCCCACCCCTAGCAAGTTGAGCTGGCTACGGGCCAGGTTTGATACTATTTCCAGGTTTAAAATCACATGAAAAAGCTTCAGAATAAACTACGTATACCACACGCGATTGAAGGGATTTTAAACCATCAAAGAAACAAAAAAAAGATAAAACATACACCAAAAGCAAAGTCCGACCTTGCACAAGGTTTGTCATTAAAGGTATCATACTGTGTAAATACGGCATATACTCAGAACCAAATGCACGGTCACACAGTCAGGCCAAACCATCTGTGTAGCAAAAAAATTTTCAGTGCTATATTACTCAAAATAATATTTCTGATATTTAAGAAAAAATTTCTTACATTTATTGAAATATAATTAGCAAAGTGCACATGAAAAGTATTTCTGTTATAAAACAGAAAAGATTTCAGAAACGTTTTGAAATATAAAGTATGAACATAAAAAGTTTTCCAGTTGCTATTTTTTGAAAAATTGTCTTAAATCTCAGAAAAACGTGTCATATTTGCCACAGAGAATACTTTACTGAATATATTCAGAAATACTTTTTTGTGTGTAAAGCTGCGTTTAGCTTCAGGCTTGGGTAGTTTGCGTACTTCTTTCACTATTATATATCGCACAGCCTCGGTTAGAAATTTCTGGATCCGCAACTGGAGATTTAAACAAACACATTGGCATATTAACCCCTCCATGTCTGATACAGCTTTATAAGCTTATAATCACGATGACGTTGACAAGATCGACTCGAGGGGTACGTGAGCTCCCTCCCGAAAGAAATCAAATAAGAATTCATAAACTGTATCGCGACAATTCGTCGACCGACAACTCATCGACCGATAACTTGTAATCTGAAATACACGCTTCATAACATTAAGTTCGGTCGGGTATTCACTTTAGAACTGTTTGCCAGTACATAGACCATGAGCGTAACAGTAGTATAAGCATATTCCTAAGCCAAGAAAGAGTTTATACCTAAGTCCTAAGTCTAAGCCTATAAGCCTGCGTCTAAACAAAAAATTAGTCTATTAAAGCGTAAGCTTTACTGTATTGCAGGTCCACAGAAAAACGTTCCGTCCCTAATCTTTATATGGGCGCAAATTTTTACAGCTCTACCGTAATAGTACATTTCAAAAAAAATTGAAAAGTAATAGAAGAACTTCAAGCTCTGAAACCAAATTCCGGTCTTTAAATGCGGATACAAGATATACAAGACACACTACCTTTCAAACCATTTTTGCGTATAAGAACGAAATAATCCATAGACATGAATAAGTGAGAATATAAAACTGTCACAGTACAAGCGGAATATCACGGATAAAGGATCACAGACTTTGAATATAAGTTGGTAAATTTAATAATGCAACTTCCACAATAACATGCGTACACCATGTGACTTTTGAGGAGGTAGTGTCATGAACACTGAAGCTTTTTTGTCTTCTGGATCAATGAAGCCAAAAAGCTTCAGTGTCCATGACACTACCACAATTTGTTGTTCAAAACGCTGATCAATGGCATTATTTCGCCACACATTCCTTAATTTTCAATAATCCCGTATTCAGCAATAATTTATAGCGCTGTGTACAGCGGAAATAAAGTTTAATTCAAAAATTTCCGTCCAAAATCGTCTAAAATGCTAATAATACGCTCAACGCGAGCGTGATACAGTTGTTCGCCAAGATTGTGGTGTTGAATAAATTTTTTCGCTCCTAACATATTAGCTATGCCAAGCGCGCCAAATTGCGCCATTAGTGCGTCGCGCGCGCGCGCAATTTCGTCGCGTGTAATAGGACATTCGATTCCTGGGTTTAAGGCAGCGTGTAAAGTAGCCAAGTAACGGTTTTCAATTGTTTGCTGATATTTACGCCGAAACCCGGTTGTTGCGCTGACTACGCTGATTGTGCAAATATCGGTCATACAACTTCCAAGATGCGCTAGTTGGAAATCCAGCATCGCTGCTACTGAATTTGATGGAGATCCGTCCGCGGTTCGACGCCATAAAATGTTGTTCGGCTGTAAATCACCAAGACAAACCACTCGAGTAAAGCCAAATTGTGTTGGGTCCTGAAATATGTCACATTAAAAGTCTGACTGATTGGATCAGCGTCCATATTTTCAAATATATAGCAACTATTATCAGTTAGTAATAGGTTTTCAAACTCACTAACCGTTGCAGTTGTTGAACTCAAAATTGGTCCAGAAGTAGTGTAAATTATTGACCGAACAATATGCGAAATTTTGAGCTTCAACATTCACTTGTTCGAAAGTTACAGCATCATGTGATCAGCTAATTGCAGTGCCTAAATGGCTCTAGCACCAAATAAAGTTGAGTTCGAAACTTTAAAGCGTACATAAATGTTGAAAGCAGGGCATACAACCCCCATTTGGGGGTACCCCACACCAAAGAGATTCCCCCCGCCATGATAAGATTTTAAACAAAAACTTTAAAAAATATTTTGATCATCGCAAGGGGTCCCACCCCGGAATTTTTGGCGGCCTCCATCGTGGCCTGCTTCGGCACTGTAGCTTATAAACGGGCAGCTACAATAAAAACTTTGTCTAACTCATGTATGAGCCAATATGAAATAGTTTTTAAGAGCATCTTGCTGATAACTATAAGCTTGTTTTAGTTTCAATTTGTAATACAAAGGATTAAAAAAATGAAGAAATTGATTATTTTGTTAAATGAACAATTGCTAATCTTTACTGTATTTTTTTATATGAAATTGCTGCTTAATTTAACCAAGAGTGGATGATCATTGTAACAAGAGTGTGCAACTATCCAAAATTATTTGTGCGGTACAAAATGTACCACCGATCGTTGCATTTTTGGTCGACCTTCCCTTTATTTAGAGGGGGCGGGCGGCGGGTAATTGATGTTTAAAATGTAGAATGCGCATGCTTTCAAAAAACGGAGTTAGTTTACAGTTGCAGTATTTCAACGTGTAAAATTGAAAAAATTGTCAAACTTGATCCCCCTATAAATCATGGGGTGGGGGTGGCAGGCCAAAAACGCAACGCGTGTTCGGTACATTGTTTTGTACACAGAATGTAACCAGTTGCTCACTCTTGTTATAAACAGTGATCATCCACTCTTTATTTAACGTAGCTAACGAGATTTTATAATTATTACACATTCTTCAACTAAAGACTGTATGTAAACTTTTCAATGTTTTCACACGATCCAACTGAAACAGGACCTAAGAATATCTGCTCAATCAGCATAATACATGCTAACACAAAGATATAACGAAGGTACTGCAATAGCCAATGGGCGTAGTCTATGAGCATTGTTTGCACACACCTAGCGACGAGACAGGTAAACTGAACCATTGCTTTATTTCAAGCCGAGCTTGGAACTTTTTGTAACCAAGGCAATGATTTAAAACGCATGTCAGATTGAAAGTTTTTTCAAAAATGATACTTGTTGCTAGTTGGAATTCAAATATTAACTACTCAAAGATATTAAAGTAAACTTACAACGTAAATTGCTAGCTGTCGTTCGGCGGCTTGTTTGATTTTCATAATTTGTTCTGCAGTAAATTTTACACGATCGACACCGATATCTTCGATTGTTGTTTGAACATTTTCAATAAAATCACCTTGTAACGTTGAGAATGGGGTCGATTTGAGCGGATTGAAATAACGTTCGTAGTCCGGGTTGTTGAACCCGAAAGCTTGCACTTTGGCTACGTTGTCAACCAGTTGCAGTGTTTGTTCAATATTCATTTCGTTTCTGCAAAACTATATTTCTATACAACAGTTTTCCGTTTTCAACAGTCGAAACAGCCTAGCGACTGTTATTATAAAGGTTGAAACTTGCATCAGTTACATGTGTATATTAAAGCTGGAACGGCGCACATAGCACATACGTATTTTGGGCTTCGTTGCAACAGATTTTTGATTACGTTACGAATGCCAATTGACACTGTATGCATTGAGAATACCTATTGTTTCAGATGTGTTTATATATCTGAAAAGCACGACAGGTTTTCAAAAAGCAGTTTTTTTAATTTCGTTCACTTAATATGAGGGGTACAGGCAATAATTTGGCCTAGAGCCGAAGAAGCCTTAGTCCATTTGCGCATGTGTGCAACTACGTGTACTAGTAATGTTTAATTTTTTGGTGTTTCAGTTTAATTACTTTTGAATTCAACAAAAAAATGACACTTGGCTGTATATTCGGAAATGGGAGCCTTTTTCTTTATATTGAAGACCCAAAATAAATTGCTTTGGTTTAAGTACAGCGACACAAGTTGTAAATTATACAAAACAGTTGCAAGCTGGTCAATGATTACCCAAATTCAATGCTAACACCAATTTCGGTCAAATCTTCCAAAATAAGCATTCCAGGAGTGTCTTTGTCGGCAAGTTGAAAATAGAACATTTTTGCCAGCGGAATTGGTGCCGGCGGATGTGTGTTGAAATACGAATACGTGTTGCACTCCTGGTTGTGTAAAGCAATTAAGTTTTCTTGAATTACTCCTGCTGTTGGCTGCTTGATAACTACTGCTCTTGGCAACAAATTCAAATCTAAAATTGATGAGCAGTTGGCATCGTAGCCTCCACGACATTTTGGGCCAATGTTACTTTAAGGAGCGTAACCAGTAGATTAAGCGTATTTCTAATCCTAAGCCTAAGCCTAAGCGTTGCAAAAATGAGTTCCTAAGCCTAAGCCTAAGCCTAAGCAAATAATGTAATTTAGAATCTAAACCTACTCTTTTATAGACCCACCAGAAACCTGGACACCCCATAAAGTAACATGGGTCACATTTTGTAAAGGTAACTTTGCAGCAGGCAACAAACGCACAATGAAACTTTTGAGTTTTTGTTCAGCTTCGACATTTAAGCTTTTAAGCTTGTTGACTACTGAAGGTTTTTCGGCTGCAGTAGACAGCATACTGAAACCAAATAGCTTCTCTGTGGTGGGGTAACTGTTGGAAGCCAAAAAATGTTTTTGTTTACCACACGGCGAAGCTATGGATTCAGTGTTTTGGCTACTGAAGCTGTTTTATGCCACTGTATAATACCACTGATACCAGTTTCATGTCTAGGTACGCACTCATGGGCCCATGTTACTTTTAAAGCCGTCTCGGTTTGTGGTGGGTCTGTAAAAGAGTAAGCTTACATTCTAGACTACATTTTTTTGCTTAGGCTTAGGCTTAGGCGTAGGCTTAGGCTTAGGCTTAGGCCTAGGTTTAGGCTTAGGTTTAGGTTTAGACATTGTAGCGGAGATTGGGTTAAAAATAAACAGTCCGCAACCGAATAACAGGGAAAAACCCTATGGAGAGGCCAAACAAATATCAGTCCCTCCTTTTATTCGGGTCACTACAGTACCAATCATTAATGAATTTCGATAAACCAGTCGTAGCGGGACTACATTTATTGAGCGAAGCTCGAACGTACGTAAGCAATTAAGCTAATATGCAAATTAGCTATTAGCTAACTATTCAATTATTGGTTTTGGATGTTTGTAAACTATTTATTCAAATTCCTCGCATCCAAAAACCCTTCAGCCACTCTAATAATTTTTGGAATAATTTAAAAAGTCCTAATTTTGTTTTGTCAATTAAGCTAATATGCAAATTAGTTATTAGCTAACTATTCAATTATCGGTTTTGGATGTTTGTAAACTATTTATTCAAATTCCTTGCACCAAAACACCCTTTAGTGCTGAAATTATATTTCTTTTAACCTTAATAATTAGTGAAATATTGTAAAAAGTCCTAATGTAGGCTTATAAACTATGCTAATATGCAAATTATCTATTAGGTAACTGCTCAATTATCGGTTTTGGAAGTTTGTAAACAGTCTACGCAGATTCCTCGCACCCAAAAACCCTTTAATGTTAAAATTAGATTGGTTCTAATTGTAATAATTAGTGAAATATTGTGGAAAATCCTAATTTAGGCTTAATTAATTATGCAAATTAGTCTGTAGCTAATAAAGCTTAAAATTTTAAAACCCTAATGCGAGGTTAAAACCCTAATGCGAGGTTAAAACCCCAGGATAATTGGCTTTCAAACAAAAATAGTTTATCAAAATCGGTTCAGCCGTTCCTGAGATTCTTTTCGGACGGACAGACGGACATCCACCTTTCGACCCCAAGTACAAAACATAAAACGCTTCGCGAAACTCAGAGCTTCGCTCGGAGTTTCGCTTCGCTCATTAATGGACTTCAATCAAACGCATCTGATTGGCCTATTCTATAGATAATCCAAAAACAACATATTTAAATATAATAAAAACTTAGATAATAAAAATAAATACAAAACTAACCTTTACTACCCGGGTCCCAATCAAATTTTACACTGGTACACACCGATACAAATCCTTTGCCTTGTCCAATGATAGAACAGTTATGGTTGTGAAGTTTGCCGTGTGCATCAGGATACGCTTTGGTCACTATTTTGACCAGCCAGTCGATGTCTACTGGAAGTTTGACAGAATCTTTCTCGGTGGCATTTTGAGAAGCTGCGGAGTTGTCTTCGGACGTAGACTGTGTCACTTCAGTAGCCATACAAAAACCGTTTATATATATTCTATTTGAAAATATCTTAAAAGTAAAGGTATACCGCTGATTTCTACTATCGATAATTTCACCAAAGCATCTGTGACAATAGGAATAATGTCTAGGTATAATAGTGTGACACAACAGTGATTTTATAATGAAGATGGTTAAATTTTGAACAATTTCCGGGTCTTTGCCGTTACACCTCCAGCCCGCCTATACCCAAAAATTATTGTATATATCTTGAATTTTTTTGCACATTTGAGCTTCTCATCTCATAACCTCCCCTGATTAATATTAACTGATTTAGCGATGCCAACGACTTGGGACAGCGCCAAAACAGTTATTTGATCGTAATTCGTTAACCAATCGTCTGATTGCAAAAATTTTAACACCGTTTAACTCAGCTCCACATGCCGCTTCAAATGGTTTATAATTTGTTAAACTATTTGACAAAAAAATTTGTTTGGGTCCCAAGTGCCGCCGACTTTGGGACCTTAAAATTGAATTTTTTAAAAACTGAAATTTAGGCGCGAAATGATCAGGGGAGGTCATGAGAAGCTCAAATACGCAAAAAATTTTTAAATCTAAGGATTTTTCGGTAAACGCGAGCTGGTGGGTCAACGGAAAAGACCCAAATTTCTTAAGCCTGCATCATATTTTTGACAAACTCCAACGCAATAAGCGTAAGCCGAAGCCTAAATGTGGGAAGTAAATATATACAAGAGCTCTGTCACCTTTCAGACTAATACAGGCGAACTATATTCTCGATTGTATAGCATTTGACAGTTAGAAATAGGCCTCATAACGTTGATAGCAGATATTTAAATGAAGTTTATAAAAATTTAGACAGCGAATTAACATGCAGACTATATATCGCATCCATTGTTACAGAAACAAAACATGTATCCATGCTGCACCAGTTATAACGTGAACCACACATTAGTCGTGCAGTGTCAAGTGTAACGGCCTGTGTCAACAATAGGGGCCTATCGACTGGGAGACAGACAGACTGCAGATTTTATAGGCTGCGAAACTTAGGCTTGAATTAGGCTTAGAATTACGATTAGGCGAAGGATTGGGTTCAGGCTTCGTTTAAGGTTTGCGATTAGCTTAGGTGTAGGCTTAGGTTTAGACTTAGGCTAATATTCAGTATTCTCAGGCTTCTATTATTTGCATGTCCCTGTATAATCATTTGGTTTTGATTTATTACTCATTGGGTTCATAGCGAAAAAAACAATCTTTTAAAAAATTTATTTTACTACAAAGAACAATATAAATAGACTAAAGAATATCTATTATTAGCAAGTTGGCCCATATTACTTTTAGGGTCGTCCCGATTTCCGGCGGGTCTGTTAAAGAGTAGGCTTACATTCTAGAGTACATTTTTTGCTTAGACATCAGCTTAGGCATAAGCTTAGGCTTTGGCTTACGAAAACGCGTTTGCAACGCTAGGCTTAGGCTTAGGAATACGCTTAATCTACTGTTACACCCTAAAAGTAACATTGGCCGACAAGTTCATGTAAAATCAGGATTATATGAAGTAAGAGACCATATTTACCCCAAAATTCCGAAACTAACGAGCTGAAATTGAAGTTTGGTCAGTGCTATTTTAGAGAGCGCAACTACAGCCTAAGCGTATTTCTAATACGAAAAAGACTAAGCATAAATAATTCAAAACATAGCCTAAGCCTGAGCCTGAGCAAAAAATAGTCTAAAATTTAAGTCTTCGTAAAACCCAACCTGAAGCGTATAAGCTTTAGTCTATTTCATTTCAACTGGAGGTCCATGTGAAGATCAGGAGCGAAACGTTGTTCTGTGGGACTGCGATAGAGTAAGCTTAAGATTTCGAATAATCTACGACTGTCGTTCGAAGTGTAGCTGGATTAATTATGTTGTTGTGGCCAATGTATTGTACAGGAGAGAAACAGTAGCATCAACGCATTCCTAAGCCGAAGCCTAAGCGTAAGAATGAGCTTACACAAAAGCGCAAGCGTAGCAAAAAATTGTCTAAAGCTTGAGCTTACTCTATTTCAGTCCCACAGAAAAACGTTCCGTCCTGACCTTTTTGGGCTGTTCTTAACAACTTAATTAAGGACACAAAGCACAGTGTACGTACAGAAACGTGAAATTTTACCTTTGACAGCAAAATACAGGGGCAAATGTAAAGAACAAGGGTGGAACAGTATTATAAGCTTATTCCTAAGCCTAAGCCAAAGCCTAAGCGTAAGAACGAGTTTATTTCTAAGCCTGAGCCTATTGCACCAAAGCCTAATCCAGGCAAAAAATTTAGTCTAAAGCTAAAGCTTATTCTATTCTATTCCCATAGAAAAACGTTCCGCCCCTGATCTTTACATGGGCCATACATTCGAGAATGTGGGTACTTGGTTATATGCTAAACGCACAAGCATTATTATTCTAAGAAGTATCGACAGTTTAAAATAAAATAAAAAATAAATAAATAAATAAAAATACAACACTCCAAACATTAAATCTCTCAAATCGCGTCGTGAGAGGGTTGGAACTGGTCCGATTCTTAGGGTTAGGGCGCGGCCTGGGTCCATCACCCTCGGCCCACCCGATCCACATGGATCCGGGCCCGGAAATTTTATATTTTTTGGAGCACAAAACAAAACATGTAACAAATGGTATCTGATTGCAAATTAAGTACTTGCCATACATGGCAATCTGTTGTCAGAAAATATAAACGTTCAAATGCAAAAACGTCCAACCGAATAGCAGGAAAACAATTTTAGAAAAATGTCTAGGTATTGCGTTCGTCTGTTGCGTGTGTACAGACTGTCGGATCTGGGCGCGTCCTCAGACATAAAGTGATAGAAATGAACGATTACAATTCCGAATGGATCGATTTTACCAACAAACTGTGAGTTGTACCCCCTAGCGGATTAAATTTTTTGTGACAAAATGACAAAATCTTAATCTTACAATTTTCCCATCAGAAAATTTTTTGGTGATAAAATCCGATTTAATTAGCAATTTTTGCTGTTTTTATATTCGATCTTCATATAAAATTTTTGCGTCAAATTAGTCGGTTGTTTTTTGTTACAAAAATTTTGTTCCATATTCGTCCAGAATCGAAAGAACTGACTCCGCCTGTTGTTCGTGAAAATCTTCTGGCAATCCAAGATGTTTGATAAACGATTTCATCATCGGAAACGTTGACAAACACAACACTCCATACTGTGCCATCAGGATATCGCGTGAACGAACAATTTCGTCGCGAGTGATTGGACATTCGATCCCAGGCTTTAAATGATCGCGCAGCGTAGCCAAATAGAAATCTTCGAACGCCGTTTGGTGTTGTTGTCGTAACTTTTTTGGAAAATTGAACGAAATTAAATTGGCGATGTCGGCCATACATGCGCCTAAATGGACTACTTGGAAATCGATCATTGCGACAATGTCGTCTGAAGGCGTTCCGTCCGCGTTGCGTCGCCATAAAATATTGTTCGGTTGAAGGTCGCCAAGGCAAACCACTGGTGTAAATCCAAAGTCGGCTGGATCCTAAAATAAACACTTTAACGCGTTCCCAAAACAAATCTGGAAACTTGTAGCAGTGACAGATTCAGGAATGGTTCGTAACGAATCTGAGGTTGGTTTAATTTCCACGAGTTAGTTTAGGGACCAATTTTTGAGTTCATTTTCAGGCCCTCAACATTTTGACGAACTACGTAACTGAACCAGGCCGAATCGCAAGCTTCTCGAGCTGAATTTGAAGGAAATATCGAAATATTTCAAACGCAGAGAGCGAAGAGTCAAACACTGTTGTCTTAACAACAGTACAAAGCTGCAGTTTAGAGTCCGTCTGGTCGCCAATCATTGGATCAATGAAATGTGTGTAAAACACCTTTGCCCGTATTCTCAAATCTGTGTGTAGCACCTATTACCAGTTCGTGATAAGTCTTGTAACGATGAGGTTTGAAATTGAGCACATTTATTGCATTCCATTAATACTCTACTTCTGTGCAAATTTTGACGTGTGCAAGTGCAACAGTTTGTTAGCTTGAAAACCTATTACTAACATTTCAAACCTCACCATTCCTTGGTTCGAAGGTTACAAGACCTATCATCCAACTTAGGCGCTACACGCATCTGACTAATATAGTAGGACTCTTTACTCTAAACATCGGAAGTTTCGCTTCTGCGTTGTTTCGAATGCGTGAAATTTCATCCAGACTGAATTTGACACGATCTCTGCCAATTTCTTCGACTGCTTTGGCTACGTTTTCGTCAAATTTAGCAAATATTTCTTCAAACGGGTTATTTTTAATCGGTTTGAAATATTTGCCATCGTCAGGATGATTTATCCCGTATGCATGAACGCGAGCCACATTAGCAATAACAGCTTTCATCTTATCAACAGTGATTGTTTCTCTATAACGCAACTGCGGCCCATGTATGGAACAGGGCAAGATCGTTTTCCGATGGGGCTGTAACGTAAGCTTTAGATCAGCTTTTGTGCTTAGGATTAGGATTAGGCTTAGGCTTAGGAATAGGCTCATCCTTATGCGTAGGCTTAGTCTTAGGCTTTGGCTTAGGCTTAGGATTATGTTTGTACTCCTGTTCCGGCCCTGTTTCATACATGGGCACAACATCTACGTATAAAAGGTCTTAAGTTGTAAGAGGGGCACGTGAACGCACATTGAAATCAACTCATTTCAACAGAGTTTTAAACAATAACTCTTTCTAGAGCTAACCGATGCCGGAGCAGGCAAGGGTGCCCCCCTTCCAAAATTTTAGGGTAGAGTCCCCTTGTGATGATCAAAATATTTTTTAAACTTTTCGTTTAAAATATTGTTAGAGTAGGGGTTTCTATAAGGGTGGGTTCCTCTTTGGGGTGTCCTCCCCCCAATTGGGGGTATGGTGGGTGACTGCTCTGGCATTGGTGCTAACTTTGTTTATATCTTTTATTTTTTAACAACTCATGTACGTTCATCTAAACTACACTAAACTCAGTCGTAACCTTTTGTCACATGAATATTTTCTATTTTATTTAAGACCTAATTGATTCGAACTCCGGAGACTGGAGTGAGAGGCGTTTATCATCACCGCTCGGCTATATTAGCATATTATTAATGGCTCTAAATTTGGCGTCATACAGAATGTATATGCTGTATTTATCAACGGATACTAAGTAGTGACAACCATCAGATTTATTGTCTGAGCAGGCCAAATGCTGCCGAAAAGCATGGCCGGAGCAGCCATCCCCCATATCCTCCATTTGGGGCCCATAAAAGGAGTCCCTCCCAAACAAGATTTTAAACAAATATAAAAAATATTTTTATCATCGCTGAGAGCCTTCACCCCGAAATTTTTGGGGACACCCGCCCAAGGCTGCTCCGGCATTTCCGAAAAGTACAAAGTAAATAATCTTCCTGGCCACCATGCTAAAGTCAACGGACACATTGTGATGCTAATAAACCATGCCATTTGGGGTGTCATGTTTCTATTATTACATAAGCGGCACAGCCTTGGTAGCAAGCGTGTATATTTCACTAATTTTTCAATAGCTTTCGATAGAAATTTATGGAGTTTTTGAAAATTTGTCGTGTTTCGTAAAATATAGGATTCACTATAATCCTACCGTGGGTGGTGGTGCCGGTGGCTGACTATCTCAGGTTGATAATGAACTTTTCCCAACAGCTGTTACTGTAATGTCTCCAACGAACCAATGGTTGGCTTTTCACAACCGCTGTTAATCTAACGTTTCTAACGAACCAATGGTTGGCTTTTCACAACCGCTGTTAATCTAACGTCTTCAAAGAACCAATGGTTGGTTTTTCACAACAGCTGTGAATCTAATATCTCCAACGAACCAATGGTTGGCTTTTCACAACAGCTATTAATCTAATGTCTCCAACGAACCAACGGTTGGCTTTTCACAACAGCAGTTAATCTAACGTCTTCAACGAACCAATGGTTGGCTTTTCACTGGCTTTTCACAACAGCTGTTCAGCTAACGTCTCCAACGAACCAATGATTGGCATTTCACAACAGCTATTAATCTAATGTCTCCAACGAACCAATGATTGGCTTTTCACAACAGCTATTAATCTAATGTCTCCAACGAACCAATGGTTGGCTTTTCACAACAGCAGTTAATCTAACGTCTTCAACGAACCAATGGTTGGCTTTTCACAACAGCTGTTAAGCTAACGTCTCCAACGAACCAATGATTGGCTTTTCACAATAGCTATTAATCTAATGTCTCCAACGAACCAATGATTGGCTTTTCACAACAGCTATTAATCTAACGTCTTCAACGAACCAATGGTTGGCTTTTCACAACAGCTGTTAAGCTAACGTCTCCAACGAACCAATGATTGGCTTTTCACAACAGCTATTAATCTAATGTCTCCAACGAACCAATGGTTGGCTTTTCACAACAGCTGTTAAGCTAACGTCTCCAACGAACCAATGATTGGCTTTTCACAACAGCTATTAATCTAATGTCTCCAACGAACCAATGATTGGCTTTTCACAACAGCTATTAATCTAATGTCTCCAACGAACCAATGATTGGCTTTTCACAACAGCTATTAATCTAATGTCTCCAACGAACCAATGGTTGGTTTTTCACAACAGCTATTAATCTAATGTCTCCAACGAACCAATGATTGGCTTTTCACAACAGCTATTAATCTAATGTCTCCAACGAACCAATGGTTGGCTTTTCACAACAGCAGTTAATCTAACGTTTTCAACGAACCAATGGTTGGCTTTTCACAACAGCTGTTAGGCTAACGTCTCCAACGAACCAATGATTGGCTTTTCACAACAGCTATTAATCTAATGTCTCCAACGAACCAATGATTGGCTTTTCACAACAGCTATTAATCTAACGTCTTCAACGAACCAATGGTTGGCTTTTCACAACAGCTGTTAAGCTAACGTCTCCAACGAACCAATGATTGGCTTTTCACAACAACTATTAATCTAATGTCTCCAACGAACCAATGATTGGCTTTTCACAACAGCTATTAATCTAATGTCTCCAACGAACCAATGATTGGCTTTTCACAACAGCTATTAATCTAATGTCTCCAATGAACCAATGGTTGGTTTTTCACAACAGCTGTGAATCTAATGTCTCCAACGAACCAATGGTTGGCTTTTCGCAACAGCAATTAATCTAATGTCTCCAACGAACCAATGGTTGGCTTTTCACAACAGCAGTTAATCTAACGTCTTCAACGAACCAATGGTTGGCTTTTCACAACAGCTGTTAAGCTAACGTCTTCAACGAACCAATGGTTGGCTTTTCACAACAGCAGTTAATCTAACGCCTTCAACGAAACAATGGTTGGCTTTTCACAACAGCTGTTAAGCTAACGTCTCCAACGAACCAATGATTGGCTTTTCACAACAGCTATTAATCTAATGTCTCCAACGAACCAATGATTGGCTTTTCACAACAGCTATTAATCTAATGTCTCCAACGAACCAATGGTTGGCTTTTCACAACAGCAGTTAATCTAACGTCTTCAACGAACCAATGGTTGGCTTTTCACAACAGCTGTTAAGCTAACGTCTCCAACGAACCAATGATTGGCTTTTCACAACAGCTATTAATCTAATGTCTCCAACGAACCAATGATTGGCTTTTCACAACAGCTATTAATCTAATGTCTCCAACGAACCAATGGTTGGCTTTTCACAACAGCTGTTAAGCTAACGTCTCCAACGAACCAATGGTTGGCTTTTCACAACCGCTGTTAATCTAATGTCTCCAACGAACCAATGATTGGCTTTTCACAACAGCTGTTAATCTAACGTTTCCAACGAACCAATGGCTGGCTTTTTACAACAGCTGTTAAGCTAACGTCTCCAACGAACCAATGGTTGGCTTTTCACAACAGCTATTAATCTAATGTCTCCAACGAACCAATGGTTGGCTTTTCACAACAGCTGTTAATCTAATGTCTCCAACGAACCAATGGTTGGCTTTATGTCTCCAACGAACCAATGGTTGGCTTTTCACAAAAGCTATTAATCTAATGTCTCCAACGAACCAATGGTTGGCTTTTCACAACAGCTGTTAATGTAACGTTTCCAACGAACCAATGGTTGGCTTTTCACAACAGCTGTTAATCTAATGTCTCCAACGAACCAGTGCCGGAACAAGCTAGCGTGAGGGCCGCTATAAATTTCGGGGTGCGGGCCCCTTGCAATGATCAAAATATTTCTCAAATTTGTTAATTTAAAATCTTGTTAGGGTGGAGACCCTTTTTTGGCGTGGGGCTTTCAAACGGGGATACGGGGGGTGGCTTCTTCGGCCGTGCAACGTTCTATAACAATTGCAGTTGAGCAATTAGGTGAGTATGCAATTTAATTTTCAATTTCAACTTACGCAAACGGTAAACTAACACCAATTTCGGTTAAATCTTCCAAAATCAGCATTCCAGGATTAGTTTCGTCCGCAAATTCATAGTGAAACAATTTCGCGAGTGGAATCGGAGCCGGTGAATGTTCGTTAAAATACAAATACGCGTTGCATTCTTGATTGTGTAGCGTAATTAATTGTGATCGAATAACTTTGGCAAAATCTTCACTGAACTGTGACATTCGTTCAGATGTCGGTATTTTGATTACTACCGCTTTTGGTAGGGAATCAATGCCTGTAAAACTTATAAGTTTGAAAATTCGGCATACCGAACCAGCGCTGCGGATTGGTAGCCGGAGTGAGGGGGGCTCAGCCTCTTCTAAATAATTTTGGCTCCCCCTGACAATATTTTTTAACCTTGCTTGTAACGTTAACCAAAATCCTTGTATGCCCAAAAAATTTTAGCTTTTTCTAGCAACATGAGCTGTCTATGGCTTTGCAGGGCTTGCGTGATGTAGGCATTGCGTATTTTTGAATTAATGTATTTCATCAGCAAAACGGTCAATCTTACTTTAAGGGGTGTAACAGTAGATTAAGCGTATTCCACAGCCTAAGTCTAAGCCTACGCGTTGCAAAAATGAGTTCATAAGCCTAAGCGTTAGCAAAAAATGTAATCTAGAATCTAAACGTACTCTTTTATAGACCCACCAGAATCTTGGACGCCCCTTAAAGTAACATGGGCCAGCAAAACGATATTAAACAGTTGGCCCTAAAACCCATGTCTTGGCAGCAAAATTTCCTAAATTTTACTACATCAAACGACCAATGACAATGTATACTGAAAAATCCCAGCTTGAATGTTAGCCAGAGTGATGACTCTTAATACAATGTACTACATCGGTAAATAATTGCAAGAAGTTACAAACTTGCATAAATTCTTGTTGCGCAACTACTAGTTAGGTGGCAAACTTTGCAATCCTAAAAAATTCCTCGTTAAACTTTTTAAGAATGTGTTCTAATTTGCATACTGTCTCTTGTTTATACATCAAACAGTCATTACAACAGCTGTAACGCAGCCCAAAATACGTATGTGAGAAGTTCCAGGTTTAATAGATATAGTGTACATGAAACGTTCAAAGCAAACCAGATACAAATGTTTTAACAACAGAGTATACATTAATGGGCCCATGTATAGAACAGGGCCGGAACAGTAGTATAAGAATATTCCTAAGCCTAAGCCTAATCCTAAGCATAAGTGTATGAATGACCATATTCCTAAGCCTAAGCCCAAGCCTAAGCCTAAGCAAAAAAATTAGTCTAAAGTTTAAATGGACTTTATTATAGCCCTCCGGGAAACGATCCGGCCCTGTTCTATATAGTGGCCCATTAATGTTTTGAACGTACCTTTACTGCTTGGATCCCAATTAAACTTAACACTTGTGCACACCGAGACAAATCCCTTGCCTTCACCAATAATGGAACAACTATGACTTCGAAGTTTACCATCCGCTCCAGGACAAGCATCGTTCACGGTTTTAATAAGCCACTCGAGATGAACCGGAAGTTTGACCGGTTCCTTGGCAGCGGCTGTCTTTGAACTTTCTTCTTTTACTTCGTCGGTAGTCGGCGTCTCTTTTGTAGTCATGGTTGAGTTTGAATTTAAATTTAAATATCGACGCTTTGGTTACAAGATAATTTAGATAAAAAAACTGTAATAGCAATTTTATGGTATTAATCGGTGCTTTTATATGGACAAAGCTTTGATAATACAGTGACTACAGGAGTCACTGAGGCATTAGATGTATCTAGAGTCGTTTTTTGCTGGAGTTGCAGTCGTCTTTACGACCGTTATACCCAAACGCTTAGTCTTACCTAATACATTACCCAGCCCGATATACAACTGACACTGTAGCTGTAAAATGGGCCAATGTTATTTATTGTCACCGCCCTGTATTTTCGCTAGCGGCTGTGATAATGTGGAGTTAGGCGAGAATTCTGCTGCCGTTTTCGGTGATTGCAGCGCAAAATGAGCGGCAACCTTTGTAGATTTCGATATTATGACCGAGAGATTCTCAGTCCAGCGCGCTACTACTGAACCACGCCGCTTCACAATCAGCTGCTGTATTTCTGTTCATATGTGCTCTATCTGTCTAATCTCAACATACGCCCTTTTAAGGCCATCTTGATTCCTTTGTGTATTCTGATTATTGGATCTCCGTATGTGTCTTTTATGGCCCTTCATATGCATTTAGCAGGGTTCCATCGGAATTCCGATTCCGGCAAAATTTGACTTCCGATTCCGGCTGACTGCAGTTCTGATGCCGGAATTCTGATTTTTCGGTTATGAGTTTTTAAGATGATTGGACCTTAGATTTTGCTTGTTTCGTTTTGTTTCGTGCATTTGCAATTATTCTATTGGTTTTTTCTTTGTAAATATATTCCGTCAGCTATATAAACAATTTTTACTGAAACTGTGAACAGTTACGGAAACAGGCATACTACAACAAATGCTAAGTCCTACACCTTTAACTTTTTAATAGAACTATTAAAACTTGACTCCGATTCCGATTCCTACGGAAAATGATTCCAAATTCACTTCCGGCAAAATCTAGTTCCGGTTGCAAACCCTGACATTTAGTCTCTCGGATGCACAGCATGAGCTGGTGTCGTCTACATTGGTCACAGCCTGTCACAGCGGCAATTATCAAAGAAACATGTGTTACGAACAGATAAAAACGTTTTCGCAAAAATATTTCGTTGTATTAAAAATTCCAAACTAAAACATTTTCACCAAATTAAGCTGTTTTATATTTATCGCATCGTACAACACACCAGTCCACCACTGTCGAAGGGTTCAGGACTTGCGATCTTTTAACTAAACAGCTGAAAAAGCCGACCGGCAACGAAGGGATCAAACTTCAAGCTTGTGGATTCCGAGCCAAGCGTTATTACCACTGCTCCACGTAACCTGCCTTTTCAACTGCTTTTTCGACCATGCACCGGGACAAGCATGGTACAACTGTTTCTACTGTTACAGTAAGGGAACTTGAGTGCGAAGTCAAATGAATCCAAAAATTGACGTATGTGTTGTTGCAGCAAAGACCGACAACTATCCTGCTACGGTAACTCAACCCAACACCACGCACTGCGCCGTGGAAAGATCATATTGTAAAAACCCAAGTTTCAAAATTCGGTTCAAATTGTTGGTACTAACGGTCTGCACGACCCCTGTTTGAAGTTTTGGCCAAAGTTAATGACCACGCCGGGATTCGAACCTCGGCCCTCTTGCACACGAGCCAAGCATGCTATCACTACACAGTGCGGTCATTGCAATAACTTCGTATACCGGTATACGTGCACAGGCATGGCAACACTTGCAGTGGCGGATCCAGGATCTCAAAATGGGGGGGGGCAAAATTTCACAGGTAACAAACTTATTTTTGACCCATACTGTAGTGACCGAAATAAAAGGGGGGTCCCCATTTTGAGTCCCAATATAATTTTTGTCGAGATGCTGTTGGGGAGGGCCACGGCCGGGGTGCCCCCCCCGTGGATCCGCCATTGAACACTTGCTTTACGTGCACATATACCGACACAAATAAGACAGAACTAAAACAAGCCTGTGCGATGAATATTCTGATATGTTTAGCTTGATTACATTGTTTAAGTTTCGTATTGTTTAGCGGTATTTGAATATGCAAATCAAGGCTTATAATTGCTCAAAAATTCACATTCGTGTGTATAATTTTCCAACAAGTGCGTTAATAGGTTAAAATATGCAAAAAACTAACTAATTTTGAAACCAAAAGCTGGGAATAAGGCTAATCTGGTAAATACGTCAACTTGGTTGGCCCATGTAAAGATCAGGGACGGAACGTTTTTCTGCGGGACTGAAATTGAGTAAACTGAAACTTTAACTTTTTTTGTTTAGGCTTAGGCTTAGGTGTAAGCTCATTCTTTCACTTTAGGATTAATATTCTTATACTACTGTTACGGCGCTGTTCTATGCATTGGTCGTTTGATCAAACTCTGGGGGTTTCCTTTATGATAATTTTTATGCCTAAACAAAAAACGTAGATAGAGTTATTATAATATCTCTAAAACATTTATTTTGAATTATTAATTCCCATAGCATAAACATAGTTGAAAAAGCCTCAAAAAACAACAACAAAAGCTTTTTTTGCTGAAATTTTTAAAAAAGTACATCAGATATATTGAAAAAATAGTCTACGTTGACAGAAAGGATCCGAGTCTACGTATAACGACGGATTTAATAATTTCTGACGGGATAGGGCGGGGCTGGCAAAAGTTATGAAACACAATTCTTACTGTATGCTATAATGTGCCAATTTTCTGAGAAGGAATAATTGCTATGCTGATCGTACCATTTTATTACAAAAAATTTCTGACGGAGGGTCGTACGCCTCCGCCTCTTTCTAGATCCGCTAATGTCTGCGGAGATTTATTCTGAAAGAGGGGAAACCGTCGAAAAGTAAAAAAAAATTAAACTATGGTGTTTTGCTAGGCACTAAAACGCGTATCAAATAGCACACAATTGTGATCAATAGATAAGGGGGGCAAACGGTTGGAATACCACGTTATAGCCCAACACGGTGCTTCCTTTTAGGGTTTCCTCAGTAAAGGCTGGGGCGTCCGCATAAAATTATATTGCGAGGCACCGAATAATTTTGGGGCCCTACAATTGTAATTCAAGATTGTTTACTTTTAGACCGAGTCTACTTGGAGGGCATCAGCCAAACTTGGGGGGGGGGGGGAGCACGCCCCCTTGTGTCCTCCGTCGGGACACCCCCTGAGTACACCAACTCCAAAAGCTGGTTGTTTCTGGTAGGCAGAAGTTAGTTTTTTTCTGCTTTGAATAAACTAAACAAGGCTTTGAACCATTCGTTTTAAAATTTGGTCAAAAAATTTTAGTTCCAATTTTTTGCCCACAGGAATCTTTCGGAAATTTATATTTCTGGACGCCAAATGATGGTTCGGTATGGCCGGACGGCAATGGGGCCCTGACCCCATGAATGACATTGACAAATATGTTAATTGTTTTAACTAAATGCAAGTGAGACGAGGAGTATACTTAAAAACAACACCAAATATACTTTGGTAACAGAAGTGTCCCTTCATAAGGCAGATTCAGGCTGCTGGTCAATGGGGGTCGGCCGTTACGTCCAGGGCGAACTAAGTATCATTTATGAATTTTTAGGTACTGGCTCATTTGAATATTATGGTTCAGAAAAGTTACATTCGGACAATTGGTCCATGTATAAAGATCAAGGGCGGAACGTTTTTCTGCAGGACTGCAATAATACACTGAGCATAAAAGCATTAGATTAATTCTTTTTGACACTTACGCTTAAGGCAGGCCAAAAACGCAACGTGCGCTGGCTACATTGTTTTGCAGACAGAATGTACACAGTTGGAGGGTTGTATGGTTTGAATAAACCTAAATAATTGATTACGCCATTCAGTGGCGAATGGCCCCCTAGAAAATTTTTTAACCTTGCTTGTAAGTCAACGAAACCCTTGTATGCCCCTTCTGAAAAGTTTTCAGCCTTCTTAGGACCACTAGACTCGATATATAGTAGTAAAAAAACTAGCGAGCGAAATACCAAACTCAATTTTAGTACTAAATCTTAACACAAAGTTTTGGTTTGCATCTAATTTCGAGATACAATCTATAGGCGGTTGTTGTTTGGATCCACCACTGACACCATTTGCTGTGGAAATTGAAGAATTGTGGGTCGATGGTATTCCATGATCTGGCAATTGGTTCACGTGTTCCGGGCAGGCAAAAGTTTCTTCGGCACTCTGCCAGTAAATAGATATAGCCACCGAGCAACCATCATAATTCGGGCCAATGTAAAGAACTGAGGCGGAACAAGCATATTCCTAAACCTAATCCTAACCCTAAGCCTAAGCGTAAGAATGAGCATATTCCTAAGCCCTAGCCAAAGCTTAAACCAAGCAAAAAATTATTTTAAAGCTTAAGCTTACTCTTGCAACCCCACAGAAAACAGAAAAACGTTCCGCACCTGATCTTTATGTGGACCATTATTCGTAAGCCAATCGTTAAGAATCGAGTTCCCTAATTTTAGAAATTGTTTTCTCGAACGTAACAGAACTTGGAGCTTAATAAAAATGCCGTGGTTAAAAAAAATTAATATTAGTATCACTCAATCAGTGGAGGTTTATGAGAAGCTCAAATATGCAAAAAGTTTTAACGTTGTTTAATAAACAAATTTTAACTGAAAAAATATCGGAAAATACCTCATCCCAACAGTCCTATAATGAGTAAACTGTAAATTCAAATGAGTTAATTAATCAATTCAGCTAGCGAGTTGGTTATTTCTGAATTAATATCAGTAAACATTAACTCACTCTGAGTTGAGTTGACTCTGGGTGAGTTGATTAATTTTACTTAGAATGAATTCAATCAACTCAAAATCCTGAGTTCTGATAGTCATAACTCAGACTGAGTGATTGAACTTATTCTGAGTTAAAATCAACTCACTGAAATTTACAGTGAAAAAATTAAGGTTCTTGGTACTGTTTTTGAACATATGTTATCTTTTACAGTTAATCCAAAAAAGTATGTCATAATTGACTAAAATATAACGGTTTTCGCAGTGAATACTTAGTAAAATACTGCAATAGAAGTTTTGCTAGCGCTACCAAACAAGAAATATGTGTTTCTTATCGCTAAACGTCGGAAAAAATTTACCCAGTCGCCACAAAAACGCAAGTTTGCAGCTAAAATTAGCACAAAAACTCGCAAGCTGTATTTGCAAATTGTTTTAATGCAACATTGCACTATATTGCGTTAGAGCTTTTCACAGTGCATATATAGCTATTTAATATGTACACAATTAGGGATAATTGAGATTTATGCAATCTAATTAACATTTAGAGACTCTGTGCGCTTACGGGCTCAGACTCTTTTATTAGGGATACGGACTCCTATAGTGCAATTGATTGGGATTCGAAATGGGGACCCCGTCTTATTACCTCTAGATATTTTTAGTCTAATTGTCCTACAGTTTGGTTTCCGGGCAAGTTCAAAAATCTATTTTGAAAACTCTATTTGGTCTAAAAGCAAATTTTGTTGTTCAGAATGTGTCTGAGTTTTCGCTCGCTTCGCTCTCGAAGTTTCTTCGCTACGCATGGGTTCCAAACAACTTTCCGCTATAATACTGCCAATGCTTATCCATAAACTGAAATTTGCGCTTACTGTTCGGGACCAGGTGTCAACGCAACAATTTTAAAATTTTTTCTACTTTTTCGAAAGGTGATAAAATGTCTTACAATGGGGCCCATGTCGCAGGTCAGAGGGCTGGGGTGGTCTCGGAAACCCTAGAGGCGGTATTGACATATATAAAAAAACCAACCTCGGATCCTCCTTCTGCAGGGACCCAAATAAGAGGGGGGTAATAAGTGGGGGTCCCCGTTTTGAGTCCCAATCAATATAGAGTCCGTAAGCGGATAAAGTCCCTAAACACTAGTAAGACTACATAAATGTCAATTATCCCTAATTATAGCGCATAAATGACTCCAGGTCTAAATAAAGATGAGTTCGAAACTTTAAAGCATACTTAAGTTTTGAAAGTACATTCCTAAGTATAATGCATTATCGCCGAAGCAATTGACGGACAAACAAACGTTTAATTTAACGGATAGTTGCAATACCGAATATATATCAGAAACGAAGGGCGGCGGACGGTGGGTTTAAAATAAATAACATTCTGTAACCGAATAACAGGGAGAGCGTATACTCTGGAGAGGTCAAAAAATAGCAATCCCCCTATTAACCGGGTCACTATAAGTACTAGAAAATGTTTTGATCCGTCGCTGGTTGGGGTCAGCCAAAAACGTGTAGTGGCGCAGCAGACAAACACCATACAACGTTGGCCACGTGGTCAGACTGTTCCGTACAGACTGAAAATAAAATTCGCATACAAAAAAATTTGCTTTTTTGAAATTAATAAAAATTTATTCAGAAAAACAAACTAAACGGACGCTTCGTCCCAGTATTCGATGGCCCCTACATAGTCCAAGGATGCCCTCTCGAAATTTTATACGACCCATGTAAAGGTCACGGGCGGAACGTGTTCCTAACGGGACTGTAAATAGAGTAGGCTTAAGTTTTACACAATTTTTTCGCTTGCTTAGGCTTGGGCTTAGGTTTACGCTTGGGTGTTGGCTTTAGATTTGAGTATAAGCTATTGTTGCGTTTATGCTTGTAGGTTTAGGCAACGAAATATGCCCATACTACTGTAACTGCCGTGTTGTATACATTGGCCAAAATTATAAAACATTTCGCGGAAATTGTTTGCCACACTTATTTTAAAAATTCAAAGTTTACAAAAGTGTATCTTCCGCCGCTATGAAATTCTGGATTCGCCACTGTTTTTAATTCGAACCAAAACGTTTAAATCCTTATTCACACACGCAAGTTTTTGCAGCAAAAAATTGCACCTGCAGCTTGCACTCACAAGTTTGGTCACAAAGCAGCTTTGAAGTTCTTGCATGTGCAAATCTGCAAATTATTCACTGGAGTTCGTGCTACTTAATTTCTTAATTCACACTGTGAACGCAGTTGCAAGTCGCTTGAATTTCTCGCACCTGTAGTCAATCGGAACGTTCGTTTGAAAATACTTGCAGCTGCAAGTAGTTCGTGCACGTTGCATCTGCGAGTTCTTGCTGAAACAACTTGCGCGTGAGAATGGGGCTTAATTTTTGTAAGTACAAAATAAAATATGTCCCTAATGTGCAACCTTTATTTGGAATCTGAGTGTCCCTTAACCCGGACATGTGCTGCATTTAAGGTCAACTTTGACTAATTCGTAATAAATACTTAATATTTTGTCCACAGAACATGATGAGAATTTGTAAATCAAATGTACAGAATATCATTTAGCTAATTAGTTTTGTTTTACGACCCTGTTCAATCCATTAGCAGACACCACCAGCCATTAGACGTGAAATTGTATCCACCAACGCTTATTCTAGAGCAACGAATATTAGAATTGTGTAAAATTTGCTGAATAACTTTAAAGTTTACAGGTGGGACCACCTTAAACTTTACAAAGCGGATGATATAAATGTTCAACAAACGCAAAAAAATATTTACAAGCAGCGAAAAACAAAGATGCAATAAACTGTATTATATATTAAACACTCACTGAAAATTTTGGATCCGGTATATAAAGACATACTGCCATAATAAACAACCTGTTTGCATTGTTTCACCAAGCAAGGAACGACTTGGTCTGAGATTGGGCGTTGGGGAATGGGTCTTCCTTGAAAATCCTGTCAAATAAATGTATAGGTAGTAACTTAGTGATGTGGACTGGATCGGAGCAGTCCCTAATTTTTTAATGGTCCGGTTCGCTGAGCGCTCTGGTCCATCGAGTTCAAAACCAGGTCAAGGGATTGACCCCTTCGAACCGTGTTTCGACCGTATCCGACATGTATGTATTCGACGACGGCTGATAAGTGTCAGTGTGCGACCGGAGGTGATTAAACTGGAACTGGAGGTCAACAACAGGTTTGCGGAAACCGGACCTGGAGATGAAACAAAATTTGACGAAAAATGTAGAAAATGTTTAAGCGTAAATACGCAATGTTGTCAAAAATTGGTTTAAGCTTTCTTTTTGAGAAATCTCGGTAGCTAAAGCGTTCGAGATAGCCAGCCTCATGCTGGGTTAACGTTATAACCGGGGCAGCATGGGACACGTTTTGTCCCTATTAGCCTATTGGGTTACATTCTGTCTGCTAATAGACCCCATATCATATTCAAAAAGTCGTATTTGTCTGCTATCATCATGTTTAGGTCACCTTTTGTCCTTCAATATCATATGATATTCGACGTATTGTCAGCGAATATGCTATAACATAGTTTCAAATGTCTGCATACTTGAGGTAACTTACCCAAATTGTCCTGTTGAATACTATATGACACTAGAATTTGAAATATGAAATTTTGAATAATGACAGTGTTTTTCTTAGCGATTTTGTGTCGGAAATAGATTTGCAGACGTGTATTTGGTATTTTACGCACATGTGTGCGTCTGCCGTCCGTTTTCCATCAATTTATCAGCAACCAAAGATCACACTGTACTGCTGAATATCATATGATATTCGTCGTAATTATGGAATATCATATAATATCCACATAAATGTCCCTTGGTATCACGTAACATACCGACTCTTGTACACAATGACCTTCTGAGAGCGGTGGTTTGTAAGTAAATGTCATATGACATTCCCGTTTTGTCTGTTGACCAAATATAGGAGCCCCAACTTTACGTTGACATCAAATCAACATGGGACAAATTATGTTCTGCCTGCCCCGGTTGTAACGTGAATCCCGCATCAAAGTTTATGAACAAGCTCGCTGAATGGCACAACTGTTGCAAAAGTACAAAAATTTACGCTGCCAGAATAGCCAAAACCTCAGGTATATATTGTAAAGGAACCGGAACCAACCTCTGGTTGTATCCTGATAAATACGGTGTTTAAAAATTTCTGCATTGGTTCCAATAGTTTAAAGGGTAAAATTTGGTATATGAACCATAAATAAATTTTGGTTTTTTTCGGTTATCCCCACCCAGCCCTTCTCATGAGTGCCCTGATCATTTCACACCCAAATTTGAATTTTTGAAAAATTCGATTCATGTTTGCAAGCTGCATCGCATATATTTGTCAAACTTTTTGACAAAAATGTTTTTAGTTCATGGGGGAGACCTTGGAACCTTAAACAATTGAATTTTTCAAAAATGCAAATTTGGCCATGTAATGACTGGAGGAAGCCATGACAAGTTGAAATATGCAAAAATTTTTAACATCCGGCCACTTTTGGGCAAAGGCGAGCTGGGAGGATAACCGAAAAGACCATAAATTTTAGCTGTTTTTCCATTAAAGATACTACTTGAAAATTTTTCAATTAAAAATTCAATTCAAAATTTTTTCATTCAAGATACCAATTGAAAATGTTTCCAGTAAACATGCGATTTGAAAGTTTTTCCATTAAAGACATCATTGTAAATTTGTCGATTATAAATACTTACTGACAATGTTTTTCAGAAAAATACTAATTGAATTTTTTCATTAAAATTGTTAATTTAAAATTTGTTCCATTAAAAATGCTAATTGAAAATTGTCCATTAATCCCATCCCACATCATAGTTTTTAATTGCATCTCAGAAGTAGGCATTAGTACGATGACCACTCTTTTCATAGTTTCTGAGTACTCGTAAATTTATTTGTATTTAGTTGCTCACAGTATACTCGATTAGTCAATTGAGTAAGTTAACGTGCCAATTTCGTAAATTTGTAATCGTTCAGTAGACGATTTCCACCAATAATGGGCAGTGTATTAGTGGTTTCAATTAAGTGTTTATTGCCACCACATGAAACGTTATGCTGTATGCGTCTTCAAGACTCTTGCCATAATTTTCCGTACCGCGTGTCACCATCCGTCGCCGCTCAACGACGTTGGGAGCTGTTTGGTACAAATAAGATTAAAACTTAAAAACTACGCACTGAGGCGTCCAGCGCCCGCACATCAAATTATACCGCAACCCTGAAAATTAGAATACTGTTATGTTTTTAAAATTGTGCAATTTTTAAGTTATTTTTATATTTTTTTCAAGTATTAATGCTTTTACTATTTTCACTTATTTTGCAAAAATTAATGCTTTTACTATTTTTACTATTTTTTTGTAAATTTAATGTTTCGACTATTTTCAATTTTTTGCAATTATTAATGCTTTTACTATTTTTACTTTTTTTTGTAAATTTAATGTTTCGACTATTTTCAATTTTTTGCAATTATTAATGCTTTTACTATTTTTACTTTTTTGTAAATAGAAATGTTTTTACTATTTTCACTAATTTTGCAAATATTTATGCTTTTACTATTTTTAGTTTTTGTTGTAAATATTAATGTTTTTACTATTTTCACTGATTTTGCAAATATTAATGTTTTTCCTTGTTAGTCTGAGAAGTATTTAACCCAGCGAATGAACCTCATAGTGGTTTTGCTGTGTTTTTAACTAAAAAACTAGGTCATCTTGTATATTAATAATTTTTCTTTCATCTCCAAACTTAGAAGTTTGACATAAAATTAATAGCTTCATGTATTTATAAATGTGTTAAACATAAATCATAAATTAAAGATGTTATGGGTTAAAAAACTAAATATTTTGTTGTTTTTTAATCTTTTAATCTTTTTGTAATAATTTTGGCTTCCGAAAACGCACACAGCTGTTTTCATACGAAGATTTGCAACACAATTTTGTCCATTTTATAAAGCCAAAAACTCAATAATTATAAATTTTAAGCACTGTTCAGTATACCAGATTTTCATGACGGAATCAAAATATTTCGCATTCTTATCTCTGGACCCCGGCCAACTTGAAATTTCTGACTTTACGCTTTTGTGTTACATGCACGAGGCCGTCTGACGGAAGGGTATTTGAAATTTAAAAACAGTAGCGAGTGCTACATCTGGTACCAGGGGATGGACGACGCCGTACGGGTGACGCTTGGTGACGAACAGCGCCTTTATCTCTGTTCTGCAAGTTTATTTGCTAAATTAATGTATTTTATGAAAAGTTTTTCCGTTTTTCAGCACCTTAAAATCAATAAAAAATCGTTTTTTCCGTTGGTTTCCCCACGCACAACCCTGGTTGTGGGTGATATACGCCGGCCCGTAACCAAGGGGACTGGAGGGGGCTCGGCCCATCCCCTGGAAATATTTTGGACCCTAGAAAATTTTCAACCTTGCTTGTAAGTCAACGAAAATTCTTGTATGCCCAAGCTGAAAATTTTTACCCCCTAGCAAGGTGGGCTAGCTATGGGCCTGGATATACGTAACCATTGATTTGTTAGAAAATATTTTCATCGCCATACGGACCCATAGACCCTCTAGATGCACTCCTGATGCATTTATTCATGAAGAGTTGCGCTCTTGTACACTCACCCCCCCACATTTAAAGCTAACGCGTAAGCTCAGCTTTTGGCTCACACCAATGATCAGGCTTGAACTCACGCTAGATTAGCGTTTTCCTAAACCTGAGCCTAAAAGTTGCAGTCTGCAAAGAAAGAGTCTACATATAAGCCAAACGTTACCGTACTGCTTTTCGTTTTTCCCAAATATCAACGCACGCTGAACTAGCAATAATTAGATATGCATGACTGCATGCAAACTTCACTGTGACACATGCGCGCACGTAAAATGTTTTAATTGCAAAACTAAAATGCACAAACTGCAGCAATTTTTTCATTAATATTTAGTTTTTAGAAACCAAAACGCAGTATTCATCGCCGAGACGTTAAAGAAAATTTTGTCACGTTTTTATGCCTAAAATTGTTGACAATGCACAGCGGGAGAGGTAAAAATTGGGGGGAGTTTGAGTAGTTATAAGCTTTCCGGAGATTTGTACGCTGGCGGCGGGGGGTTGAAAGGTTAATACTGATAAAGTTGTTTGCTTGAACTGATAGGAGTTTAGCGTAAGTAAA
This sequence comes from Enoplolaimus lenunculus, assembly GCA_030248215.1. Lineage (NCBI taxonomy): Eukaryota > Metazoa > Nematoda > Enoplea > Enoplida > Thoracostomopsidae > Enoplolaimus > Enoplolaimus lenunculus. The sequence goes on from JASANG010003514.1 coordinate 134,079, forward strand.
TACACTACTTTCTTAATTAATTGAATGAAAATTTTTTATTTTTGTGTAAAATGTATAGTATTAAAAAGAGAAAGTGGCATAAGCGACGAATGTACGCAGGAATAGTATGTTATTAAAGCTGGAATGCCAAACATACACGTGTTTTCTTACATCGTTCTGGTAACTTTTAACGTCTGTCACTAATTTACTAAAAAGATAAGCAAAAACATTAAGCATCTTAGCTTTCCTAACTCTAAATTAAACACTGTTTTTAATGTAAATTTATGAATTAACTATCAGAGATATAAGAGCATATTTATCACTGTGGACGATGGCGGATCCAGACGAGGATCGATAGGCTGTACGCCCCTGTCAGAATTTTTTTGTGATAAAATGATAAGGTCCCTACCTTACAATTTTTACGTTTCATAACATTTGCCAGCCCGTCCTCTTCATTCTCTTCAGACAGAAATTTTTGGATACGCATCAGACAGGCCGATACATAGCATTGCGAATATTGTGCAATCTATTTCTACGTCATGCTCCTGATTTTGCATCACATTTGTATTTTTTTGTTTTCCTTGGGTGCAGGTCCAGAGCAGCTATCCCTCATATCCGCATTGGGGTACCCACTCGTAATATGTCTCCGGCGCGCAGCCAGGGAAGATTTCGGGACTAGACCGACCGTCCAATTCATGAACCATGACACGTTTGTAAAAATAAAGCATAATAGAAATATATGTAAATTTTGGAAAACCATCTGTGATTGATCCGTGTGACCCGTTTTCACAGCGTACTTGTAAAATTCACCCACGGCTTTCCTGTTAGTTTGCCATAAGGCTAAGCCTAAACCCAAAAAGTGAAACTTGAGTTTAAGCCTAAACCTAAGCTAATTATTAATACAGGAGAACTGTTTGAGGAATGACGTTTAACGACGTACATGGGCGTTTTAGAGCAATGAGAAGAGTTCTCAGCAATTTTGTGTTTCACTATGAAACGTATGGCGAATGTAAAGAACAGGGGCGGATCAGTATTATACGCATATTACTAAGCCTAAAGCCTAAGCTTAAGCCAAGCAAAAAATTAGTCTAAAGCTTAAGCTTACTCTTTTCTAGTCCCACAGAAAAACGTTCCTTCCCTGATCTTTTGGCCAAAACATAATATAATTTTTCACTTGAATTTAAGTGAATGTTTTTATTTTATTTGAAAATGTTTGTTTCAAATTTAAGTATAAAAAAGTAATAAATTTCTCTCTTGTTTTCACGCAAAATTCTTTTTTGTTTAACTTTTGTGAACAAAAAAATCCGTTTGATTTTCACGGTTATCACGTGTTTCGCGAGTTTTTAGGTTGGCAAAATCTTGAGCTGAAAAGAGTAAATTATTAATGTTTTCGTTTTTAATGTTTTGTTTGCGTGTGTGAATTGATTTGATTAAGACAATTGTTATTTATGAAAAGATATACAATTTTTGCTGCAATTTTGACTGGATTAGTGTTAACATAGTTAACGGCAGAGGTGTAAAAGATCAAAAACTAAAGCTCTATTCACACGTGTAAGTTTTTGCAGTGAAAACTCTCCGGTGCAACTTGCACGAAATACTTATATCTGCAAGTATTATCCTGAATCTTTAAATGAATTTGTATGATTTATTTGCAGACGATGGCAATAAATATCAAGCATAAGCTATAAATTATATCAGTTCAGCCAAATGGTGATGAATCAATTCGACTTGCATGGCTATTCATACGACCTATATATTAAATCTGTACATGTATTCATCATGAATAAATTGCAGCTGCAAGTTCTTTGAATGAATTTGAGAACAAAACTTGACGCTGCAAATTTTAGCTGCAAAAAGCACTCACGCGTAAAAAATGCTTTACTCGAATTTTTTTACTTGAAATCGGATTCATACAGATACAATTTCCATTTTATGCTTAAAAATGTAAAAGTAGTTCCATCGCCACTACCGTAAACTACAAACATCAAACAAATTTAAATATTTGAATTAATTTAAGCTTCTTGAATTAATTAAAAAAGTCCGAGTTAATTCAAAAAGTGGTCAGCAACACTGTTTTTGATTGACCAATATAAATGCAGTTGCAAGAAACACAAGAACTGTAATCGCCTCCCGTCCGAAGGTCCGATGTTCAAATCTTAACTTGAAACAGATATAAGTTGAAATAATATACATTTTTGTGCAAAAGTTATTCTTTGAACATTTTTGGACTGAAGAAGTTTTAAAATACGTGCTCTAATGAAGTTAACCCTTTCTCGCATGAATATTTGCAATTTCACATGAGATGTAATTTCAAGGTGAGATTCGATCCCCAGTCTTACTGGTGGGAGGCGTTTACGATGACCACTGAGCTATAGGAGCTTATCGCTCTAGCCCGAGGAGGCTATCACGTCTTGCAAGAGATTTTGCACTGCACATATATGTTATAATTGTTGAACATTGCTCGCAGTGTCTGTGTTGCTCATATATTACTTGTATTTAGTTGCTCTTAGTATACTCTATGAGTTAAAGGGTTAAAATCTAATAGTCTGACTAACCAAAAGGTACTGCACGACAAATTATTTAGCAACATTCGCTTTGTTATGTATCTTAACGATTGCGGTTCTAAGAATTTATTAATATTTCGTGATGTTTGCAAAAATTGTTCTATGCAAACAATGATCGCCCATGTAAATATCAAAGGCAGAACGCTTATCTGCGGACCTACAATAAAGTAAACATAAGCTTTAGACTAGTTTTTTTTGCTTAGACTTACACTTAGAAGTACACTTGCTTATACTACTGTTACGGTCCTGTTCTATAAATTGGCCAGTAAAAAAGTTGGCCATACTGTGAAACCTGGGTGCGGGACGCAGTGTAAAGATATAAGGAAAACGGACAAACATTTTGTGATACAACCTATTTTCTTATGATTTTCGCTGAAACAAATAGATGAAACCATGGAATTATTGCAAATTGCAATATCAGGGACAGTTTCTGTTTAATTTTTTTCAATGAAATAATTGCAAAATATTAATATTGGCTGTGTTTCTGAAATTGTACTTAAGTATTTACTTAATATTTTACTTAAGTATTTACGTAAGTCGTCGACTTAGTAAATCCTTAACATATCGGACAAAAACATATAAACATCAAATATGAGCCATTGCCGTAACGAGAAAGTAATCGTTGTGCTTTATATTAAAAGGAGGCACCACGAGTCTGCAATTTCAGTTAAACGAAGGTTAGCATGTCTAAACTGTTAACCTGTAACATATCAATTTTAGTCAGCGACTTAAGTATTTACTTAGTTTTAAGTAGGCTTTTAAATCGACAAAATGGTTAAGTAACTATTTAGCACGTACTTAAGTACGAATCGTACGTCTGTATTAGAATTTCAGAAACCCAGCCATTGATAAGCAAGTAGAATGCTTGTGAATTGTTGCTATTTATACGATCCTGAAAATCCTGAAATATGAACCACTGCGGCTCGGAAATTTAATTCTCGCATGCCCATTTCTCTACATATACAGACATCGCCTATGTTCATATGGGAAAACAGGGCAAAACATTAATTTCTTTCGGTTTTGAAAATTTTATTTAGCTCACATTTAGCTATAATTATTGTGTCGACAGGCTGAACGTTTCCAATCTTTTATTCTTCGTCGAATTGTTTTCTCAGCCTTTAGTTGAATTTAATTTAAAACTACAATGAGTATACAAGAGTCGTGTGAAGACAAATTAACTTTGTATGGAAAAACATCATAAAATATGCTGAAATCCCATTTAGTTGAATAACTGCTATCTTAGTTTTCGTGTGGGCCTCATGGGGCAGCAGAATAAACCCTCATGGGTGGGGCAGGGTGGAGCATCCTCTGGCTGCTGCATTTCTATCTCTGTTAAGACGATTAGTTTCTCTAATGAAGGCATACAGTAACCCCTCGCGAATAGCGGAAGGACGATGATGGGGCCATCAATCGTGGTTGAATTTTTGCTAATCGTATGGTTTTAATATATTCAACACTCCTTAGAAGCCTGATAACAAAAACCTATGCTTAACCCTAAGTGCATACTGTAGTGACCCGAATAAGAGGGGGGACTGATATTTATTTGGCCTCTTCAGAGGGTACCCCCCTTGTTATTCGGTTACGGACTGTTATTTCTTTTTAACCTGCCCTCCGCCGTCATTCATTACCGATATATTCGGTATTGTAACTATCCGTTGAATTAAACGTATTTTGTCTTGCATCAAAAGCTTGAGCGATAATGCAAGGTTATACTTTGGATTGTTTTACTTTCAAAACCTAAGTACGTTTTAAGTTTCGAACTCAACTTTATCAGGTGCGGGAGTCATTTATGCGCTACAATTTCGGATATTTGTCATTTATGGACTCTAATTAGGGTTGAGAGACTCTATCCGCTAGCGGACTCTTATTAGGAATACGGACTCCTATTGATCGGGACTCAAAATGGGACCACCCCTCTTATTACCCCTCCCCCTCTTATTCGGGTCAACACAATACCACAATTACGAATTTTCATTGGTTAATGTTACAACTATAAAAGTTGACCTAGCAAAGATCCAACTCAAAACGATCTCAACAGAACGGTCGACGCACTCTTTCAACGCGGAGATTAGATATTACGCATTAGCCACATTTACAGGCGTTAGAATTAATCAGTCAATTTCTGACGTCGAAAACTTCTGTTCAGACTCGCTGTTTGGTCGTATCCCTGTCACGAAACAAAACGCTGGCTACATTCATGCTTGTAAATCGCTAGAAGGCTAATTGTTTGCATCAAGCGATGGCTGTTATAAAAGTTATAAATTAAAATTTAGGAGCTATTAAAATTTAGTTTTAGGTAGTCAAAAAATTTATCATTTAATATATATATGTATATATATGTATTTATGTATGTATGTATGTATGTACGTGTGTATGTATGCATGTATGTATGTATGTATATGCAACTGGTATTTTAGTAATTTTTGTTGAGGTGCTATGTTTTAGTCGATTTTCCTCAGGTTAAACTTGTGCTGGAAAAATTGCATTAAACATTTGCGCATTTTTAAACATTAAAGTACAATCATTTGTGCATTTTTTACTGTGAAGAAAATTTATTTCATAAATTTTAGAGAAACTTTTTGTCTTGTTACAAAGTTTGCAAAAATGAGTGATAGAAGCAAAAAAAACTTGGAACAAAATAATTCAAAAATAACAAAATTATTACGCACACATTTTCTTCGTTATTTTAAAACGTATGTGAAAGAAATGTGGGAAAAAATAGTTTGAAACAGTGAATCGACGTTGGTTCAAGCAAGAGTTTCGATAATGACGTCATAGACAAGAGTGTGAAAGTTCTTAAAATAACGTTTCACTCAATGTACCATTGCTCGTTGCATTTTTGCCATACCCACCTCATTTGGTGGGAAGGCGAGATTAGATAGGCAACACACAAAACAGAAGTCGAAATAGTGATGACGTCATCTCTAATTTCGTGGTCTCATCTCCTACCCCCCAAATACAAGGGGGGTTCGCCTTTTAATATTTACCATTTACAATTACAGAAAGATAATAAAATAGCAAAAGATTAAAATTAAACATATTGATTAACCATACGAATTTTGCGATATCACAGCTAAGGGAAATGGGAACTAACCCCACGTTGTATAATTCAGCGTGGTTCGCGTCGTGCTTAGCGACACTTGCACTGGCGTTTGCCCTTGTTGCATTTCCGCTTGCGTTTAACGCGATTTATAGCCTTGAAGCTGAAATGCACGAACAAGCGATGCAAGTTAAGGTAAGTGTACATTAGTTAATGTTATCAACAGTGGATAATTGCTAGTTAACAAGGGTGTGCAACTGGGCACATTTTATGTTGAAAAGAATGTACCCGGCACGCGTTGCGTTTTTGCCCTACAATACCTCCGTTATTCAAAGGGAGGGTACAACCGGTGCGAATAATGGCACTTTATGTATGCGGCGTCAGACATGCTCCACTTATAGTTTAATTTAGGGGTACTGTATTGACCCGAATAAGAGGGGGTAATAAGAGGGAGGGTCCTCATTTTGGGTCCGAATCAATAAAAGTCTGTATCCCTAATAAGAGTCCGTAAAGCGGATAGAGCCCCTAAACCCTAATTAGAGTTCATAAATGTCAAATTAACCCTAATTGTAGCACATAAATGACTCCAGGACCACATAATTTGAGTTCGAAACTTTACAGCGTACTTAAATTTTGAAAGTGCATTCCTAAGTATAACCTTTTATTATCGCTCAAACAATTGAAACGAGACAAATATACGTTTAATTCAACGGATAGTTGCAGTGTTACGGGAATTGCATTCCCTACACACGTACTTAAAATCAGAATAAAGCTGGTTAAGGAGAATCTAACGATTCGTATATATACATTTTGAATAGTGATAAAAAATTAAGCTTTACTAATCGAA